>RJWM01006681.1:0-82288 GCA_004363535.1 Dasyprocta punctata
ACGCCCCCCACCCCACCAAAAAGCGGAGCAGCTACAAAACAATCCAGAAGCTTCCGGGAGCAAACACTTGGTCTCGGCCTCGCAATGCTCTCTGGCCAATCTCTGACGGCGGCGCTCGGCGTCCGGGCCGGGGCGGTTAAAGGCGCCGCGTGCGGGGCGCGAGCGCATGGTTAGTGACACAGCAAAACACGCGGCAGCACGCGTGTGCGGGTTACAGACGAGCACGCGCAGCAGGGCGTCCCCGTCCCAGCCGCCTGGACGCCGCAGGTCCACGGCGCGGCTCCCAGGCCGCGTCTCAGCCCCCGGTGTTCTCTCCGTCGCTCCGGGCCGGGAGGAGCAGGCAGAGGCCTCCGTGCCCAGGCCGGGCCGTGTTCCCGCTTCCCGGCAGGCGGAGGACGAGGCCGCCCTCGCCTCTCACTCGGCCTTCAGCCACCTGGCCGAGGCGGCGCGGTGCGGCGCGGGAGGAGGGAGGCGGCCCGCCATGACAGCCCCCTCTCCCCTTCTCCGAAGCCGCGCGCAGCAGCCCAGGGCCGAGGAGGGCCGCGGCGTGGGGAGGCGCTGGGTCCCCGCTTAGCCGTGAGGAATGACGGGACTCGGAAAGGTCATCGCCTCCCGAGGTAGGTAAATCACCTGCACGCCTTCCGCAGAGTCGGAGGACCTGTTTGGTAGGGAAGTTTTCATTAAATCAGAGATTTTATGGCTCCTATTTTGTTGCACAGGCAAAGGGAAATAATTAGTAATTGACAAAGTAAGTGCAGGGAATAAAAAAGTGTAATATTATTCTAATAGGCCTTGTCTTGGTCTTTAACTTTTCACTCGCCAGCAGCATTATTTTTTAACTCAGATGTATAAAACTCATCCACACTGAGAAAGTGGAGCCAATGGCTGTTAAACAATTGAGGGGCGCACTAACCAATAATGGGATAGGCTTTAAAATGCCATAAATATCGTTCCTTTCTATTGTGTTTGAGTTTTGATGATTCCCATAACCCACTGCTTAAAAGCTAAATAGACATGTTCTTAGGCATTACTCAAATACATTTTTGTGTTAAATTACATGAAGATATACGTGTCTTCCAAAACTGCTTGTTAGATGAGTTTCTCAGATGAGTCTGTAGTTTTCAACTGACCTTCCAATTTGGGAGGCCTCCTCCCCAGATTATAACAATAGTTGTGTTGTCGTTTTGAGACAGGTCTCGCTATGCAGTTCAGGCTGGGTTTGAACTCACTAGATACCCCAGGCTGGCCTCGAACTCATGGTGATCCTCCTGCCTCAGCCTCCTAAGTGCTAGGATTATAGGCATGCACCACCATACCAAACATTTTATAACAACAGTAACACTGAAATTAAAATTCCTGAAAGGGTGACTGTTACATGCTCGTGGGGGTATAGGAGTTGCGTATAAATTAAACCGATTTTCATGGCATAACAACCTTGAGGTGTTTACTCCTTCACATTTACATGGCCACGGCGATTTTTCATAGGATCCTTGCCATTTCAGCCCAAATTAAGTCTGCTTTAGAAAGGATTTGTGCTCCTGATTCACAGCCTTTAAGAAATAAATGATAACAGTATGTGGGAAAAGGAAACCATAGATTCATACTAATTATACGGATTTTTTAATGGTATCTTCCATGGACGGAGCACTTCCTCTGTGTGGTCTTAGGCTAATTCTTTTAAAATTACATTCCTCCTTCTATACTAGCAACCAGCTTTGAGAGGGGCTGTCTTCATCCATTTTTGGAAGGTGAGAAAACTGCTCCTTAGATTGGCCACCTCCTCAGAGTCGGGGCGCTGGCCCAGTTCACACTTCGCACAGCTTCCAGGCCCCGTATGGACACTGTGGTCCTCTCTCCATCCCCACATAAACCACACCGGAGGGACAAGGAGGGGACCCACGTGCACTCACACAGATAACCTGCACTCCTGAAATACTCAATTACCACCATCACCTTGTTTTTAAAAACCTAAGTGATGGATAGTCTCCATTTATGGGCTGGGGTTGAAGGAAAGTTATTAAGTGCAAAAGAAAAATGCACATTTTTAAATAAATAGTCCAATCTGGAAACCACACAGGACACGGTCCCCTTTAGGAGTCTTTCCAAGAGTCCCACCTTACCCAGTTTTCTGAACTCTTTAACTAATGTAATCTTCATCGTCTACATGACTTTCTTAACCATTTCCTTAGAGACTGTTACACCCAATTCACACAGCTCACTGTTAGAGAATTTTTTTTAATGGATAATTAGCAACTTTTCTTCTAAATTTCTTCTCGCTGGATTACTGTGAGCTCTGAAATGGAGCAGACCCAGGCGCCGTGACCCTCCCGCCTGCACGGCTTCCCGTGCAGCGGCTCCTCTGCCACCCAGGGCATGACGTCCACGGAGTCTCCCGTCAGCCAGGAGCCAGGGGCTTCAGAAGGAAAGACGGTGTGTGGAGAAGCTGGGGCTCCCGCGGCGGCCCTCTCCCACTGGCTGGACAGCTCCACCCTTCTCTGCAACTTCCCCCAGGGCTGCGGAGGAGCTGGGCGCTGGGCACCCTCCGTGCCGTCCTGGTCCCACTGCATTTAAGCCCGGTACGAAAATACTTGAGCTTCTCTAGTCACATCCATAAATAGCCCAGTTTCTTTTCCTCTTGATTTCAAGGTTTGTGCCTGCCCTTTGTGACTTCTGCCATATAAAAAGGAAGGCCTGGGGGACCCGGACAAATTTACAGAGTGGCATGGGGTTTCCTGAAGGACGGAGGAAACAGGAATCCTAAAAGGTCTTTTAGAGGAATTTGCTGACTCTAGGGAAATCTCTTGCTTTAATTATTTTGCCCCAGGACAGCATCCCATTAAGCACCTGTAATGCTCTGTTCTGAGAAGGGAGGTGATGTTCCTTTAACAAACGTAACATCCTATGTATTTACTTTTTAGTGCTACAAACAGTGCATTTGGTATTGAGTTGAATAGGGCTCCAAGAGAAAATGCAATTAATGAATAGTCGCAAGGTTGCTAATCTGATCAATGCCGGGTGATAGGACATTTAATCTGATTGTCTCTGGCTGCGCAGGGCGTGCTGGCTGGCAGCAGGGGACTGCACTGGCTGGCAGGGGCATTTGTGGCCCATTCATTCCTGGGACGGGTGGGGGAGACCGACGTAAGTGGACCTGGGAAGGACAGAGTCCAGTGGGAAGTCGTCCTGCAGAGAGCATGACCCCTTCATGCCCTGAAGCCCATACACAGACCTACATTTTAAGGAGAAAGTGAAAAAAAGAAAAAGCTCTTCAGACCCCACATTGTACTCAGCAGGGATTTGGACCCCAGCTAAGGAAGACAGCAGCAAGAGCATCATTCAGAGACTGGCACAGCGCTGGTCTTTCCTGAAGTTTCTGAAAGACTGACTGACTGGCGGGATGGTCTCCTCTGCCAAGAGCACCGTGGCGATCACTGGTGCACATCTCCTCCTGATGGTGTGGCAGCAGAGACCCCTTCAGCTGGCCTGGGCTGAGATGTGCAGCCACTGCCCAGCTAGGCCCTGCCATGCTCGGTGACACACGCCCTCCCCTGCCTCTGCCATGATGCACCCTGGAAGCCATCGGTGGGGCCAAAAATATTTCGAGGTGTGATTGAAACATACAGAGAATGTTGACATTTTAAAGATGTGTTACAGTAAAAGACACATGATCCCCTCTGTATTGGGTATGTTATGTCCCCCCAAGTCCTCACATACTTTTGATGGGGCTAAGTCTGGCGCTTGCTTGTGTTCGGTTTGCTGTACCTGCCCAGGGGTGGAGCCGACATACAGTGTAATGGAAGGCGGGTCTTCCTCTTGTTCGCTTCCTCTTCCGTCTCTCTCTCTCCTTCTCTCTCTCTCTCTCTCTCTCTCTCGCTCGCTCTCTCTCACTCTCTCGCTCTCTCGCTCTCTCGCTCTCTCTCGCTCGCCAGCACACCTTGCTGCTCACGGCTGCCATGAAAGGCAGCCCTGACCCGCCATGCTGACTTGGAGCCAACTAATGAACTGAAACTCCCAAGAAACTGTAAGAATAAACCTTTCCTTCCCTAACTTTGGGCGTCAGGTATTTTGTCTCGGCAACCAGCAAAAAAGTCACTAAGACACCCTCAAAGTAACCCCCACACACGTATCCCATTATTCCTGCCACCTCTGAAGCAGTTCCAGAAGTCTCCTTTCACGAGTGTCTTCATTGACTGAAAACATTTGTGACAGTTTCTGTCAAATAAAATAGTACTGTGTGTCCCCATCCACTTTATTTACCAGACCTGGCACCATGCGGCTTCTGGCTCTTCCCCAAACTCAAAATGACTGTGGAAGGTAAATGTTTTGAATCCACTCAGGACATCAGGGCAGCCAAGTCATTGCACCTAAAGAGACTCCTGAAAGCGGGCTCGTATCTCAGCTCAGGAATAAAACACAAGTGCCAATCCAGGAACGGCCCGCACTCGAGGCCAAGGCCTTCCAGGTGGGGAGGAGCACCTCCCTGGCGTGACGGCTCCGCCTTCGCACACTGGCACACCTCACGCTTGGGAGTGCCTTGGCGTCGGTCACCGTGACAGGACTCAGCATCCAGTGCCTGACAGATCACTGCAGCTCTCGAGTGCCAGGCTCCCTGGGGCGGGGAGAAGCCATGGAAGGGGTCTCTCCGGTGCTCGCGTGGGGTCCCCACTCCACTAGACGCTGCCGCCTGCCAGGATGTCTCCTCCTCGGCTAATGAACAGCTTAATTGTGCAGACAAAAGAAGCAGAGAATGTCAGCTCTGGACGTGAAACAGTATCAGCAACACAAGCGATCGCCTGGGTGAGAAAGCACCGCACCCTGCAGGGTCTTTTCAGAGGCCTGGCTTTGTCCGAAGTCACCTGTGTGCTTCCTCCTGCTCCCTCACCTTTTAAAATCATTACTATCAAGCACTTACTAAAATGTCGAGGCTGTGGGAAGTACTTCTCGGAGCTATTCAAGCCCAAAATCCTCAAAAAGAGGAAGATGGGACTTTGACAGTCTAATTGATTTCCTTCTAGAATAAAATTAAAAACAAGACAGAGCAGAGGAGGCAGCACTGGCCTTACTGCATGCCTTGGAAATCTGTAAATAGAGGAGGCATTTCAGGGTCGGGTGTAGGGCAAGAGAGGAGGGTTATGGTGAGAAGATGAATAGCAATGAGGTCAACAGCCACAGGGCCTTGGGGGCTCTGGGGCCGGGAGGGGACCCTGCCTTCCTGTCTGATGGCGAGGTGCCAGGGAGGACAACCTGTCTCCCCTCCTGAGGGTCACCATCCTCTGCCCCCCGGGCCTGTGGAGTTGACGTGTCCCCCTTCGTAGACCTAAACAAACCAGCGGCCCTGTCCTCCCGCAGGAGCAACACGACCCACGAGGCCGTTCTTCCTTGTTAACCAGGAAACTCCGGCCCCTGCGAAACCTCATCTGGATGCTGTGCACCGCTGATGGAAGTTTTAACTGGCCCTCACCGGCCCGGAAAGTAATCAGCTCTGGGCCGATTGTGCATCCGAAGTCCCTGTCAGGCTGGCAGGAGGGTGGAATTAGATGGTTTGATGACCTTTCTCTCCCGGGCCCTCAGGGACGTGTTGGGGCAGGAGACCGAGGGAGGAGCCCCGTCCGGCGGTCCCTGCTGCCCTCACCAAGTCGCGGTGTCTGGCGCTGCCCCACACTGATGTGCTCCCTGACCCACAGGCGTGCAGTGTGGCTTCGAGTGTCACTCCCGCGTCGTCTCCCGGAGTCAGCATGGCTGTGCCCTGGAAAACTTCTTTGCACAGGGTTGCATTTCTAGCAGGAAGCAATCCGTGCACTCCAGATTTCGGTGTTCACCCCATGTCTCACGTCACAGCTATTTTACACAGAATCCCTGGTCGGGGCAGTGCCGGCCCGCTGCTGACAAGTCACGCTCTCCTCTGCCAGAGCAGGTCTTTCCAGCTGGGGCCTCCGAAGAAACAAGATTTTCAAGTGAAGGCCTGAGGCAGCCTGAAGAGGGACTCAGGACGCTCTCCCGTCACATGTGGGACTTTGTTTCCCCTTCTCTCATTGCGTTTTAGAAGCCTGGAAATGTAATTCGTTCCCTTTACCGACTCTGTGTTTTTCTACTTGGCAAACATTAATTCTTTTCTGTGTCCCAAATGGAGGTGAAATTAACTTGTCTATCAGTTTCTTAGACAAAAATAAATAATTTCAATATGCTTTTCTTTTTCAGTGTGTCCGCGTCACTGAAGAACGTCCATTCAGCACCGTGACTAGTATCTCACTATTGCTCCAGAGCCAGATGTTGGGGGAATAACAAATGCTATTTTAGGCCCCAGAAAAATTCCAGCTGAAGAAATTAAGCTTTTTGGTCACATAGCAGGATATTAAAAATGAGAATCAAGAAATGCAGAATCCAGATGACTTTCATTCCAATATTTAATTTTAAGATCAAAATTGAGGGTTAAAAATATATACATTTAATTTTATTCTTTGAACAAATTTCTCTCTAAGGTTTTGTACTATGGAGCCTGGTGTGGTGGTGCACACCTGTAATCCCAGCAGGATTCCTGCGAGTTTGAGGTAAGTCTGGGCTGCATAGAAAGACCAATAATAATAATAACAAATAAAAGTTTTGTACTATGAATCCACTTAAGGTGAGTTTCTGGAAGGAAAAACCTCAACCCCCACTTAAAAAGATAATCGATGTTGATAAGTAGAAGGCCATTGATGGGGTCAGTATTGCCAAAGCATATGTATCTAATAAAGAACTTGTATCTAGAAGATATAAAGAAATCTGACAGCAATAAGAGCAACAAACCAATTAAAAGTGGCCAACAGCATTAAAAAGACAAACGAAGATAGTCAAGTAGCTCATTAAAAATGTTCAGCACCACTGAGTCTCAGGGAAATACAGATTAAAACTACAGCGAGGTCTCACTGCACACTCATGAGGACGGCAAAAACTAACGAGACCACACCAAGCACTGGTCGGGATGCAGAGGAACTGGAACCTTCTCATGCCCTGGTGGTGAGAATGCAAAATCATGGAGCTACTTTGGAAAGCAGCAGCTTCTTAAGACCCTAAACACATCCTGATCACATAACCCATCAATTCTTCTAGGTGTTAAGACAAATGACATTTTTGAGCAAAGATCTATTTGCAAGTGTTTATAGCACCTTTATCCATGATTGCCCTAACCAGGAAACAACCTTAATGTTATTAACTGATTAATGTATATACAAATTGTTATATTCTGATACAATGGAAACCCTCCCAGCAATTAAAAAAAAAAAGGAATAACTCATTCCTCCTAGCAACACACAACAACAACATGATAACTAAAAGAAGGCAGAAACAAAAGACTGCATGCTATATTATTCCATTTATATGACTTTCTGAAAAAAGCAAAATTATAGGGACAGAAATCAGATCACTACAAAGAGTCAGAAGGGAATTTTTTTAAATAATGGAAATATTCAATATACTGGTTGAGATAGTAGTTATACAACTGTGTTTTTGTCAAGACTCATCAAACTATAACAGTGATTATGAGGTAAAATATATCTCAATAATCTTGACTTTAAGAGCAACTAGCAAGACTAGTTATGATAGGTTGAATACCGGCATCCAAAGATACACATGTTTTAATCCCTGGACCTGTGGGTGTACCTCATGTGGTAATAGGGACAGCAGGTGTGATTAAGTTAAGGATCTCGAGACAGGGAAATCACCTGTGGGGTTATGCTCGCGGATCCTGACTGTTATGGATTAAAAACTGGTGGTCAACTTAGCACTGGCTGAATTAATTCAGCTGCTGTTGAGTAAAGATGGCCCACCTGAAGAAAGTTGCCAGCATAAATAGAGATGTGGAGAAGAAGAGCGAGGCACTGTGGGTTCTTTCAAAAGTTGCTGTTTCAGTCGGATGTGGTGGCGCACGCCTTTAATCCCAGCACTCGGGAGGCTGAGGTAGGAGGAGCGTTGTGAGCACAAGGCCGGCCTGAGCTACACAGTGCGACCCTCAAAAAACCAGGGCCGTGAGTTTGGCTCAGCGGCTTATGTGCCTGCCTGACAGGCACAAGGTTGTGAGTTCAATCCCTGGTGCCGGGAAAAAAAAAAAAGTTGCTGTTTCGAGCCGCTGGTTCTCCTGGAGGTGCTTGTCATGCTGGCTTCCCCAATATGGATTTGGCTGTTATTGTTGGAGGAGCTCAGGACCTCATCAATGAGAGTGGCTGTGGTTCACTCTGGGGGAGCTCTGCTCACATTGTGCATCGCTTCCTGGCTCCAGAGGGGAGGCTGTGTGCTGGAGAAGTTTGTCATGCTGGGTTTCCTGACCTGTGCTCAACTGTTCTCGTCTGAGGAGGAGCGCGGGACCTCGCTGCTGCTGGGGATGGCTGTGGTGCTCTTCAGGGCAGCCCCGTTTCTTGTTTTGAGCATGACTTCTCTGCTCCCATGTAGAACCCTCAACCCACTGCACAGCTCCTTCACCCCACTGGCATAGACTTTCTAGTTTCACCACTGACCTTTGGCTTTCCTGGCACAGAACCATAAATAGACTGGCGTGAATCCTTATTGTGGACTCTTAGATTTCCAGTTGGATTTGTGGGAGGCATTGTCATGCATTTGGGTCTCTAGCTGGACTCTTGCATGACATTGCTGTGGGATCCAGGCCCTCAGCTAAATATCCTGGGTCTTACTGTTGTGGATAGATTTTCCTGCACTTTCTTGTGTAAAACTCTGGGTGACTATTATAAAACAGTATTACAAACACTGTGTCCTGTATGCAGTTGTTTTCCCTGTAACCCCTGACTACAACACTGACAGTGTTATCACATGTGTCTTTATTGAAGGAGGCAGAGAACTTGACAGACTAGAAGAAGGTCATATGACAGAAGTAGAGGAAACAGTCAGAAAAGATGCTCTACACTATTGGCGTGAAAATGCAGGAAGGGTCCCTGAGCCAAGCAATTGAAAGAGTGCTGCCCGAGATGCTGGAAGAGGCCAGAAACAGATTCTCCCCTAGAGGAGGCCCTGCCAACACCTCCACTTCCGGCCAATCACAGTCTGACCTCCAGGAATGTACGAGGGCACATTCATCTTGCAGGAAGCCATTATATTTGTGAAAATGTATCACAGCAGCCATAAGAAACTAATATATTAGGAAACAAGTGAAAACCAAAATGCGGGCAGCAAGAGATAGTCTTGCTCTCATTCAACGAGAGGCCCAGTGGCTTCGATCAGCATCTAACGTTTCAGTGTAAGAATCATCTGAGACTTCTTTTAAATGGTGTGACCCATCTTCCAGGAAGATGGTGGAGCAGTAAGCCACAATAAATCAGCCTCTCCAAGATGTGGAATAGGAACACTGGAAAATAGCAACTTGGGGAAGGAAAGAAAAAGGTGAGTCTTGGGAACCCAGGACGGACCTGAAGGAAGAATTGGAGCCGACAGAGAAAGTGAAGGAAAGGACAATGCAGGAAAGGAAAGGGCAGCCTGCACTCTCTCCCCAGCTCCTGGCTTCTGGCGTGAGAAAGGAAGATGGAATCTACAGAGGCACAGTGAGGGGGGGCAACTCCAGAAGCCTTAGGGAAGAAGAACACCAGTGCTGGGGGCAGTGGATGCTGTGAGCTACAACCGCGGGTGACTCCAGTGCAAGCGACTGCCGTGTGCCCCGGGCAGCATGCTCTATCAGACGCCGTTTTAGGAAGGGGCCAACTGAGCCTGGGACTCAGAACTGCCTTGGGTTGGCTTCTTCTCAGGGTTCCCAGTATTAATCTACCACAGTGACGGGGTGAGGGGCAGTCACAGGAGACGTTCATGGTCAGGGCGCAGTGGTCAGGCTGGTGAGAGACACCCACAGTGTAATAAGGTAAGCAACTCAGGCCCCAACTCCAGAAACAGATGTCAAGTTCAGCCTGAACTTAGAGGATTTGAAAGTCCCAGGGTCAGTACCATGCCCTAAAACACAGCTGCCTTGCCAGGACTGTCCAGCACAGGTCTGGGCTCCGGCTGCTTCCTTTGTCTTTCAGCAAGAGCGGAGTTAAACTGGGCGCTGCGACACATCTGTGGGCCTCAGAGGATAACTACAGGCTTGAAATCACAGAGGCTTTTTTTTTTTTTAATTTTTGTTCATTTGTTCTCTCTCTCTCTCTCTCTCTCTCTCTCTCTCTCTCTCTCTCCCTCTCTCTCTCCTTCTCTCTCTGATTATTTTTGTTTCTTTGTGAGGGCAAACACTGCAGGGTTTTGTTTTATTTTGTTTTGTCCCTGTTTTCATTTCTTCATTCTTTCCTTCCTTCCTGTCTTCATCAGTACCCTGACACTTGCGTAATCTTCCTCGCTTTTTCAGCCTTGCTACTAACCTCTTTTTCTTCTTTTGTTTCTCTAATTTTTCCTATTTTCCCTTTTAATTTTCTCCTCTTAGGGTAAAACTGGTTTGTTGTTGTTGTTGTTGCTTTTGTAGCCCAGGCTGGTCTTCTACTCACAGTAATCCTCTTGCCTCAGCTTCCCTAGTGCTGGGATTAGAGGCTTATGCCACCACACCTGGCTAAAGTTGGTGTATTGAGTGGATATTTACTGTGTATAATTTTGTTTTATCTCAGATTTTGTTATATAACCATACATCTTGTAATGTGGTTAAAGGTGGCAAATTATTAGTTACTACAGTATGTCATTTTTCAGTCTGTATTTGATTTTATTGTTATTGCTGATTATACTTTGCACAAGGTGACATACTTGCTATGATCAATTCGTCTTTCCTATATGTCAATACCTGGATTGTCTGGGAGACATCAACAATCTACAGTCTGGTGCCACTAAACTGAGTGCTTAGCCAAACAGGCTGCAACCTCTCATCTCTAATAAACAGAAGAGGCAGAATGCTGGCACAAACTCAAAGACCAAGAGCCAGCTGTGCCTAGAAGACAACTCTGAAAGTAGTCATTTCCTAAAGAGGTCTAGTAATAAAACTACCTACTATAAGCAGTTTACAAGCATCAATGCAGAGAACAAATAAATAAAACTAAACTAAAAAGAAAAAAAATGAGAAAACATAGAAGCAAGATGCAACCCTAGACCTCCAGGGGTCATTGAGGTGGAAAAAAATCAAAAGCCACCCTGTTGAATTTTCTGAAATGGTAGCAGCACAAGTAACAAAGCAGATGAATGAGTCTCTAGAAAAAAACAAAACAAATACTTACATGGATAATGAAAGAAATGATGACCATAATGAAAGATCTCATTAATGAGTCTAGAGTAAATACAGATAAAAAACAGAGGAGCTTAGAAAAATGGTGGAAATCATAAATACCCAACATAGAAAAGAACTGGATTCCACAAAACAGATTTTAAAAAATATCCTGGAAATTAAAGATTCTATTGAAAGTATATGCAGCAGAATGAGCCAATGTGAGAAAAGAATATCAGATATGGAAGACAGGATTGTGACTAGCAATCATGAAAAGGAAGATGTCTTAAGAATAGCAAAGGACCACAAAAAAATCATCCAATATGTGGTAGGTGATGCAAACAGAATGGAAAAAGATTGATCAGCATCAATGAAAAAGCAGAGATAGTGCAAACTACATAAAAAACTTGTTCACAGAAGTAATGGCAGAAAACTCCCTAAGCATGGAAAAAAATTTTGATATACAGATAAATGAGGCATATAGAACTTCAGTTAGCCATGATCAAAAAGATCTATACCAACGCATATAAGTCAAGATTCCAGAAATTCAACAAAGAGTAGATTTTTTTTTTTTTTTTTTTTGCGGCACAGGAGATTGAACTCACAACTTTGCTCCTGCCAGGCAGGTGCTTAAGCCACTGAGTCAAACTCCCAGCCCTAGTTTTTTGAGGCACGGTTGCACTATGTAGCTCAGCCCGGCCTTGCGCTCACGTTGTAGCCCAAGCTGGCCTCAAACTCACAATGCTCCTCTTACCTCAGCCTCTCAAGTGCTAGGATTAAAGGCATGTGCCACCACGCCCTGCAAAGAGCAGAATATTAAAAGCTGTTAGAGAAAAGAAACATCAGTTATAAAGGAATGCCCATCAGAATCATAGCAAACTATACAAACCCTCAAGTCAATGAGAGCTTGGACTAGTATTTCAAGCTAAAAGGAAACAACCTCCAAGCCAGATTGATGTATCCCACAAAAATATCTTTCAAAATTGATGGATAAATAAGATTTCATGACAAAGAACAGCTGAAGAAATTCATGTCTACCAAATCAGCATTCCAAAAAGTTCTAAAGAATATTCTAGGAAAAGACAACAAGTCTGAGAATCCCAATAGAATGAATCCACAACAGGAAAATAATATGATGACCAAGACAAATCAATACCTATCAGTTATAACCATCAATGTGAATGGTCTTGATTCACCAAACAAAAGAAACAGGCAGAATGAATCAAGAAACAAAATCCAGCAATATGCTGCATAGAGGAAACACATTAACTCAAAAAGAAATTCATAGACCAGAAAACAAAGGATGGAAAACAATACTTCACACAACCAGAACTCAGAAAAAAGCAGGATTAACTACTCTTTCTGCAGAAAAATCAAGGCAAGACTGAAAAGTAGGTCACTATGTATTTGTTAAGGAAATAAATCAAGAGGGAAAGACAACAATCATAAATACATGTGCACCAAATACCAGCACACCCAACTACATAAAACAAACACTATTGGACATGAAAAGTCAGATAAGAACTGCTACAGTTTTAATGGGGAACCTCAGTACCTCATTGTCACAAATAGACAGATCTACTAAACAAAAAACCAACAAAGGAAATATCAGAGCAGAATCAAACCTGTGAACAAATTGCCTTAGTAGATATCTACAGAATGTTCCACTCCATAACAGTAGAATACATATTCTTCTCGGCTGCACATTAAACTTTCTCTAGGACCACATTCTAGCTCATAGAACATGATTAAGTAAACGCAAAGGAACTGATATTATTCCATGCATATTATCAGATCATAGTGCAATGAAATTGAAAGAAAACACATAAACCCAAGGAAATTACATAACACCCTCCTGAACAACCAGTGAGTCATACATGAAGTTAAAGAAGAAATGAGACAATTTCTACAATTAAACCATAATGCCAATGCAATATACTAGAATTTATAGGATGCAATGAAAAGGAACTACAAGGAAAATTTATAGCAGTGAACTTCCGCATCAGAAAAACAGAACGTGCTCAAGTAAATAGCCTTATGCTGAACCTCAAGCATCTAGAAAGAGAAGAGCAAGTTAAGCCAAAAGCACATACAAGGGGGGAGATTATAAAGATCAGAGCAGAACTTAATGCTTCTATGACAAACCAATAGCCAACATCGTACTGAATGGTCAAAAATTGAAAGCTGGCTTTCAAAACTCAGGAGCAAGACAGAATGCCCACTATCACCATTCCTGTTCAATATGGCTCTGGGAAGACTGCCTTCCAGGGGCCTGCGTGACTGGCATGGACCCCAGGAGGAGAAGGAAATGGGCTTCTCGGGAGCTCGCCCAGCTGGGTCTGAGCACTTCCAACCAGGAGACAAGTAAGACTGCCTTCCGGGGGCCTGCACAACTGAAGTGGACCCCAGGAAGAGAAACATGCACCCCCACCCCATCCTGTATGCCTACCACCACGCGGGCTAAGAATCAAGGACAAAGCTCTTCTCCCCTCCCCCACCCCCACTCCGTAAAGCAACCTACTCGTTCAGAAGTGGCTACATTAATAGCAACTGAGGTACATAGAACAGCTGGATGCTAGTATTGTTTTGTTCATTTTGCAGGCCTGGGGCGGCAGCCTGAGCATCTCTTTGGAAGATGACAGTGCGCAGTGTAGCAAAAATGGGGGATCCTCTTCTGTCTTGTCTTCGAAGTCCAATATTGTTCTCGTTGTTTTGCTTTATTCTGATTAATTTTTTTAGCCTTATTTTACACTCTGTTTTTATAGGTTTTATTGCGTGTGTGTGTGTGTGTTGTTGTTGTTTCACTTTACTATACCTGTTGGAAAGGTCAACTATTCTGAAAATAACAAGATATACTATAGTAGCTATTGTTTTCATAGTATCTTTCTTAGAAGTTCTGTACCAGTTCTACTGCTTTGCTTTGATTAACTTCATTCTGTTATGTTTTGTTGGATTTTACTATCTTTCAAATAAAAAGTATATATATGGCTCTGGAAACATTAGCCACAGCAATTAGATAAGAGAAAGGCATAAAATGAATATCAATAGGAAGAAATTAAATTATCATTGTTTTGATAGCATGATATTCTACATAGAAGATCCCCAAATATTCCACCAAAATATTCTAAAAATTAATAACCAAATTCAGTAGCATAGAAGGATACAAAATCAACACTCAAAATCAATAACATTCCTGTGCATAAATAACAAACTCACTGAGAGAAAAATTAGGGAAACAACAGCTTTCACAATAGCACCAAGAAAAATGGAATACTTAGGTATCAGTCTAACAAAGGAAGTGAAAAACTTTTACATTGACATCTATAGTACTCTAAAAAAGGAAATCAAAGAGGATATCAGACAATGAAAAGATATTTCCTATTCTGGGATAGGCAGAAACAATACAGTGAAAATGACCATACTTCCAAAACTGTTATACAGATTTATTGCAATCCCAATCAAAATACCAATAACATACCTTACAGAACTAGAGTCCATATGGAACCAGAAGAGACCTAGAATAGCAAAAGCAATTTCTGGCAACAAAGTCAAGGCAGGGGGCATTATGATCCCTGATTTGAGTTTATACTACAGTGCTACTGTGATAAAAACAGCATGCGACTGGCAATAAAACAGTCTTGAGAATCAATGAAAAAGACTAGAAATGACCCCAATCATATTCAGGTACTTTATCTTTCACAAAGGGCCAAACACCTTCACTGGAAGAAAGTCTTTTTAACAAATTGTACTAGGAAACTTGACTTTCCACATGCCAAAGACTAAAACTAGACCCATATCTCTCACTGTGTAATAAACTAAAATTGAAATGGATCAAAGATCTAAATATTAAAACAGAAACACTTAATCTGCTGGAAGATAGAATAGGTAAAACTCTTGAAGATATAGGTGTAGTGAAGGCCTTATGATCAAAACCTTGGTTGCATAGGAAATATTACAAAAACAACTGGAATCACAACAAATTAAAAGGCTTTTGCACAGCAAAAGAAACCACCAGCAGAGTGAAGGGACAGCCCACAGAATGGGGAAAATATTTTACCAGATATTCCTCAAAGTGACTAACATCTAAAATATATGAAGAACTAAAAAAAAAAAAATTAGACCCCTAAATTTAAAGACCCAATACAAAATGGACATCTGAAATGAATAGACACTTCTCAGATGAAGAAGTACAAACAGCAAATAAATACATGAAAAAATGTTCAACATCACAAGTCATTGAGAAATTCAAATTAAAACAACATGAGTTTCCATCTCATTGTAGGAAGAATGGCCATCTTCAGGAGATCAACTAAGTGGTGGTGCACACCTTTAATCCCAGCACTCAGGAGGCTGAGGTAGGTGGAACGTTGTGAGTTTGAGGCTGGCTTGGGCTACAATGTGAGTGCAAGGCTGGCCTGAGCTACACAGTGTGACCTTGTCTCAAAAAACTAGGGCTGGGAGTTTGGCTCAGTAGCTTAAGGGCCTGTCTGGCAGGCATGAGGCTGTGAGTTTCCCTGGTGCCACAAAGAAAAAACAAAAAAGAGACCAACCAAAAACAAATGCTGGCATGGCTGTTGGTGGGAGTATAAACCGGTACAAGCACTGTAGAAATCAGTATAGAGATTCCTCAAAAAAAAAGCTAGAGATTCCATTTGACCCAGCTGTTCCCCTTCTAGACATCTTCCTGAAAGAGTTAAAAGAATCATACCACAGGGATTTGTGTGTACCCATTGTATTGGTTTGATCTGTGTCTCCCCAAGGCCTCATGTAATTTGGACGGGGCTGAGTCTGTTGTTCGTGATTGGTTTGTTGTCTAGCACTGGGGTTGGTGATGTGAATGCTGCACCCGCCCAGGAGTGGAGCCAACACACAGAGTACGGGTGGGAGGTGCATGCAACTTTTGGTTCTCTTGCTCACCAGCACACCGTGCACTTTGCTGTTTGGCGGCCACCATGTTGCCTTGGAGCCAGCTGAGTATGGACTGAAACTCCTGAGAAACTGTAAGAAATAAACCTTTTCTTCTCTAATTTTGGGTGTCAGGTATTTTGTCTCAGCAACGAGTAAAAAGTAACTAAGACACCCATGTTTATAGCAGCACAATTTATAATAGTTAAATCTTGGGAACAGCCCAGATGCCCATCAACAGATGAGCTGATAAAGAAAATGTGGTATTTATATACCATGGAGTTCTACTCTACCATAAAAAGGGTGAACTTGAGTCATTTGTAGATAAATGAATGAACCTTGAGACCGTAATTTTAGGTGAAATAAATAAGACACACAAGTCTAAGTATTGCACTATTTCTCTTATGTGAAACACAGAAGGGTATGTAGCCATCACATTGTTGCACTGGTATGATGAACTGAAACAAAATCTATGTATATAAAAAATTAGTTAAGACAGTTAAAGAAAAAGAATTTTGAGTGAAAAGTAGTTTTCTTAGGGTCATCTTCAGATTTCATTTTTAATGCGAAATGTTTATTTGAAAACAATAGAGCAATCATAACAAAAAAGATAGTCATATAGCGGGTTTCTCTTGATTCACTGAGGCAAAAGTTTTGTGCTAATAATTTTTTGGACAATGTTTCATGTCTATATTTTTTAACCTAAATAATTTCTTGGGATATAATAACATGCAATGTGCTGATGATTGTTACTCTCTTATTGGCTGGTTGTGAAATTGTTTTGTTTTGGTTTCTTACTTTCCTTTTGTTTAAAATTTTAGAAAAAGAAACACAGAAGGGAAAATAAGGAGAAAAACGGAGCATAGATAGTGGGAAGTAAGAAGAAAATGTTCAAATGGGAAGAACAACAAGGGAAGGGGGAAGGAAGGAAGGCAAAAGGGATTAAAAAGCAATGGAAGAAAAAAGTGAAAACAAAGCCTCTATAAGTGGGGAGGGGAAGAAGGGTTAAAGGGATGAGAGCAGAAAGGGGGAAAGGAGAATTAAGACATGTTATGTAGTAGTACAAACTCCCTATGATGAATTGACCACTGTGTATGGCAAACATGTACTAATAAAAAATGTTTTTAAAAAGCAATGTGATCCACGCCTTCCCCTCCCCCACCTGCCATCCCATCCACCCTGAGCTCCCTGCTCCTGCCCACCCAATGGACCCTGGTCAGCTGCATTTGGCATAATTAATGCTGGTGTCCTGGGTGCACCAAACTTGGAGTCGGTCTAGACAACATTTATGTTCCCATATTCACAATTCAGTACAGTTACTACATCTATGGGAGCCTCCCTCGGCCAAGTATGCCACTCATTCGACTTTTTAAATCCCCTGGTTTTGTTGACTGTTGGTAAATTTTAGAAGCACACAGACTTTAGCATCATGAAGGGAGGCCAGGCGAAACAACTGTTAAAATACACACACGCGCGCATACATGCGCGTGCACACAGGCACTCACCCCTTCCTCTCGGGAAAATTGTCCCTTTGTGGGTTTGCTTTTCTATTCTATGCTCAAAGTCCAGAGTCATCTAGATAAATAGCTGGCATTTGGCAGCCCAGAGGACAGCCGGGAGCCTCCCTCTTTGGCAGTCCTCCGTCTAGCAGATGCCACTTCTCCCTGCCCAGCTGAAACTCTGTGTTGACAAGAGGGCGCTCCCGTAGCCCAGGGCCTCATGCAGTTTTCCCCTTGGGGTACAGGAGGACCAGGCTTCATGCTGGGAGGTGGGTTCAGGTCAACGTCAGGAGCCTTCCATATCTATAATGAGTGTGTCACATTCGGCTTCCAGTTTGATATAAGAAGTGCCTTGCTGTGAAATCAGCAGAGCCTGCGGGCTCCCACTGGATGATTGCTAAGAGAAGCCTGCAAATGTCTAGGCACTGTGTGAGATCCTTCCCTCGGTCAGAAGCTGGCAGTTTGCACAGCTTAAATCTCATCCTGCGCCCTATCAGATAACAATTGCAAAGGAAAAATGTGAGGAAGAGGAGGGAGACAGAGAGAGAGAAAGAGAGAGAGAGAGACAGAGACAGAGAGAGAGACAGAGACAGAGACAGTGAGACAGAGAGACTGAGACAAAGACAGAGAGAGACACAGGGAGAGGTAATTTTAAGACCAGAATTACAAAATACTTCCATTTATATGCAGGGCAAATTTATGTTTTCATGAGAGTGTGCCAGGCTATTCTAGCAGTTTTAGCAGTGCATTGCTGTATCCATGTTTATCAAATATTTAAACATCCCATTTTATTGAGCCATGATGTCGGCTGAATATGTAAGCAAAAGAAGAAGGATGGATTTCCTTTTTCACAGCAGGATGACAATGGCAACTCTTGGTTCATCATCTGTTCCCATTTATAGAGTAGTCACATTTAGATTCTCTTCCTTGCTAGAAAAATAAATCATTTTTGTTCTTCAATAAATACATATTATGTAGGTCCAGATCAATTGATTGATCTATCACAACATTAATTGATCAACATAGCATCTGTCTGTCCATTTATTCATCTGAGAGAGAAGCAGATGACATATAATTAGTTTCATAATGGAATAACACTTTTCGTCCAATTAGCACAGCCACGAATGGTTCTATTTCTTGAAGACAAGTAATATTTATTATTGTACTCTACCAGCTCTAACAAATCAGCTTAGAGGCTATCTCCTGTTTCAAATGAGGATCATGGGTCAGAAATATCTATTTTGAGTGGGGTGCCTGTGTTACAGTCTGGAAGCCTCCACTGCAAACCAATGCAGCTCCAGTAAACTAAGCCAGTGCCCAAACCACCTTGTTCATTATGGCGGACAGTAATCAGTGACCTAATAAAATGATTGGAGTTGAAATCATATTTTGTATTTGCAGCAGCAATGAAGCAATGAATAAGCTGTAGAGATGAATATCCATATGCATTTTTCCTCTCTGCAACACATACACATATCCCTCACTTTCTTGCCTCCTAGCTGTGTTAGCATCAAGACACCAATCCCCTGAAATTCAGGGACAAGCAAGGTTTGCTCAAGGAATTGGCTCCTAAGGTTAATTCTTTCCAGCCAGTGGGGATTGGCAGATGGTTTGTGAGGGTCTTGCTCTAAAAAGGCAAAATCATAATTCTAAGTCCAGAGGTTAAGAATTTATTTTCATAGTGTCAGAAGTGTATTTTAAAGATAACTTGTATTCCGGTCTCTCCTTACTGACTGGGTGGGTGTACTGCTTGTTCCGGAAATAACTGAGGTTTTATGACACAGAGTTTGGGTCAAGAATGAAAAGTTTTGAAGATTTACACTTTTCTCCAGCATTGACCTTTTGGCTTTATTCCTTAATTAAGCAAAGACATGGCAGCAAAAGGGAGTATTATGGGCTGCTGTCTCCCCAGGGTGTTATGAGGGACCAGACACAGTTAAACTATCTCAAGACAACCGTGTTCTCTGGAGTTACTTTATTGCTATTATAAAAAATCTTTATTATGGGGAAAAATATGTATTTTTATGCCAGAAGAAGATGAAGATGACAGTTAGGCTGTTGAATGGTAGTTTCTGTGGAGCTTCACCCCCACAGAGATTGTAAAATACCCAAGACCAGGGGAGGCCTCCTGATGGAATCTGAGGAAGCCTAAAGGGGTATATTAATCTCGGTGAAATTCATAGTTGGAACAGGTAACCATTAACTGGCACTTTCCACTTATCAAGATATTTTATGAAACCGAAAAAGTCCTATTACACTTGCTAACAGGGCCAACTTTGGGGGTGTGGCTGGTGAAATCAACTGCTTCCCACTGTCCTGGCTCTAAGAAGCTGGGATTCCCAGATACCCCGAAACACCGGCTGCTGTTTAACGAGTGCCTCAGCCAGTGCTCCCTCGGGAATCTGTTTTTCCCTTACTAAGAAAAAGAAAACTATTCATTGAAAGGCTGCTTTCTTCTTTTCCATTAAGAATTTGGCCCTTTTCAATTTAATCTTTTTAAAAATATTTATTTATTTATTTATTTACTATGCTAGGCAACTGCTCTACTGCTAAGCTACACCCTCAAACCCCTCTTTTAAAGCAAGTAGTTGACCCTCTCCCTGCTGAAAAAAAAATCACTTTGAATTAAATCACCTTGACTTACTTGGTTTACCAAAGGAAGATCGCACCTGCTTTACTTGAAAAACAGTATTTTAAAACATTTCATTGTCAGGTTCTTTTGCTACCTGGAAAATTATATACTTGCCCATCAACTAATGTTTGTGTTTATTGTTTATATTTCTGTACCACTGAATTCCAGAAGTAATTTGAAGTGGCTCTTAGATTTCTTTTCCTCTGATTTTTTCTAATGGATCTGTTGGAAATGAGCTCCTGTAGTTCACCTGCCTGTTTTGTGTGTGTACCTTAGGAAGACGATGCAGTTATCGGCCTTCTCCCTCTGTGATGGAGAAATGAATGAGGACCCCTAACCTGAACCGCGGGCTCTGAACTGGGGCAGCCCAGTTCGCAGAAGAGGGACCCGTTGGCATCTCTGGAGCAGCAAAACCCTGTTGCAGTCTCACCTGGTATATTCCCTGTGACAGGGAGCCAGGGCCAGTTCACAGACAGCTCTAGCAGGCAAGGCCCTCGTTCCTTCTCGTGGCAACGCACTGTAAAACTGGCCCTTCAGTGAGGTAGAGACAAGCATTTTCAACTATCCAAGCTAACCTTTGGCTTCCTTCGTGAGAATTAAACTCAATCTAAAACAAAAGCCAAGAACCACAAGTCCACAAATAAATAAATGAAAACATCTGTTGTGTTCCTGTGAGAAAAAGACACGGGGCAGGTCAGTGAGACCCTGTCTCGAAGTTTTAGAAAGATTAGTAAGGGCTGGGGCTGTAACACCGTGAAGACCCTGGGTTCCAACCCCAGTACAAAATTAATTAATTCATTAATTAAATAAAAGGACAGACTAATATTAAAAATTATTGTATTGCTGCACAGATCTCAGATCTCTTGCTCTGGTTTTGCTGCTGGCCTCCTAGCTGTCCCTTGCTGCCCCTGAACACCTCCCCAGGCCAAATCTCACTAAATGCCTCAGTTGTCCACTTAAAATTCTTCAATCCTAGATTACAACACACTTTTCAGCTATTTTTTCAGTACAGTAAAACTGTGTTTCAGGGATTTGGAATGGTTCCTTGAGTCACAGTAGATCTCACTGGTTGCCCCACCAAGTTACAGTCCAGTGTCTGTTGTGGTCATTGTGTGGCAAAGGGGCAGGATGAGATGCCATCCTTGCTTCTGTCCAGAGCGACCAACATTCTGTTTTCTCTTGGGCTCTAGGACCTGGAAAGCTGAGCATGTCCTTTAGGTAGCTCCGTGTTTGTGAACAAGCAAGGAATGTTCTGGCTGTCCTCCGAAAGGACTTGGGTGTGACATGAGGAGTGAATTTATACATCAGAGAAGCACTTGTGGCTGATTTTGTGCTCTGTGGCCTTGATATTAAATTTTTTTCCTCACAGACCAAAATTGCTGGGTGCCAGTTTCTTAGTAGGAATTTCACTTCCGTCTTCAGTCTCTGCATTTTTATTTTGGGCAGCGTTTGTTTCAGGGTGTACGATTGCTGGCTCACCCTAAGGAAAGATGCTTGGATTAAGCATTGTATCAAACCATTCCACACGCAGCCCCATGTTGCTGTCCAGACGCCAAGTGGCATCCATCGGTCCGAGGAGCCGCTCCAAATGTGCAAGTCTCCCCTTCGGTTTTGAAAGCAGAATAGTCTCAGGAGGTTGACACCATTGAATGTCCCCAAAGCATAGTTGTCAGTTACATGGATTCAGAATTTCACCATTTCATTTTGTCAATTTTCAGACCTTATTGAGTTACGTGTGTGTTTCTTTTCCTCCAAAATGCTATATGCTCTTCCTGCAGTGCTCTTCTATTTTGAAGACCCTGATGCAGGCCACCCAGGGGTCCCGGGGAAAAGCCTTCGTGGAACGAACCAGTGTGAGTAATGTAGGAAAAACACAGTGCAAATCGGACAGAAAACCAAGTTCTAATTTTCCTGTTTCTAAAGGATTACATCAAACGGGTTTAAAATAATGGGAAGTATCTGGTTTCTCTGCATGTGGCAGCACAAAAGTGACTGCTACCAATGAGACAGTGCTGTGTAGACTGGATGCACTGTGAAACACTTGAAGGGAACACACGACTGTAACAAGGTTAGGCCAGGAACAAAATGGACCAAAGCAACTTCTAAATTGGCGCCATGGCTCAAGGCTTGATTGAGAATACAAAGGGACCATAAGGCAAACACAGCAAATACCCCATCCACATGTTACTCCTCGTTATCTTGTCAGCTTTCACTGATTCCTATTTTATTTAAATGCCACTGAGAAGATACAGAAAGCGGAATCTGACCAAGGTACAAATGATGAGCATTTGCAAGGGAAGCTTATCGGTAATCATTTAGCAATAAATGATCGTTGTTAGAAGAAAACATGGAATTGATGTCACACACACTCTTACACGCCCATGTTCATGTACATATGCACGCACACCCTCCAAACCAGTTTCTAATCGCATGCTGGATGAACAGGAATTCGAGAGAAGTTTATTCCACCAGACTGTTGACGTGGGTGAAGTCCCACGGAAGGCGAGGCTGTCCCTTACTTAGGTGAAGGCCCGGGCCAGCGGAGGGAAGTCCCGCCTCCTTCACAGGGCCGTGCCTCGGTGCTGAAGGATCCAGAGTCTTCCCAGCTCCCCTGGCCCTGAGGCCGAGACAGAAAACTCGCTGTTCATTTTGTGATAAGTGCCAATGACTCCGTTGTTTTTGTTTCTTTTTTAAAAAGTTTTTTTTTTTTTTTACCTGAGAGTCCAGACCTTAAACTCTATCCATTTTGCATGCAAACGATGTCCACATCTGACATCACAGCACGATGATTAGGTTACAGGGTTTTAACTTGGTTTCTGATCCTAAATGTTCGTCCATCACTAACTTTGGTACTTTTTGTATCTGCCAGTATTGGCCCTTGAATCCCAATGCTGAAATAAGGGTAATGAGGGCTAACAGCAGCGTCCTCCCTGCATTAGCGGCAGTGTTATTAGGATTCTGTTGGGATGTTTGCCTCTCATCCTCCCTGAGAAACTGGGTGACTTCCTCCACCTGAACCCCTGGGGGAAGTCAGAAAGCCAGCGCTGGCGGCAGCGTGGTAATGCATTTTAAGAAGGACCAGCTCCTCAGAAGTGGGGAGAAAACACATTCCCGACTTCGCAGAGGTAAACGCCCAGCAGGTCGGGGGCTGCGGGAGGGGCGGGTCCCGGGCCCAGCCGCCCTCTCCGCATCCCCAGCAGGAGGCCCGGCCGCCGCTCCCGGGGGAGCCTGGCCCGACTCCTCCAGGATGGGACAGGATATGACAGCCCGGCTTGTGCACTAGCATCCTTAATATTTCCTTCCTTTCAGAAGCAAATAGAGCGTTCCCTTATCTGAATGCTAATTTCCTAGTTAAAAACCCTCCCTCGCTGACAAGGGACTGAAAGAGTTTTAAATCACAGATGTAGAGTATCAAATGCAATAATGCTCTCGCAATAGTGCATTGAAGCCTCAATTAATTAACCCTTGGGCTAAGTAGGCAGGTACAGGCGGTGGCCGCAGGCGGTGGATGGATGGGATTTAAATGGGCATCTCATTTCCCCAGCACGGAGCGCGCCGTTTGGATCAGAAAGGAGTCATTTTGCACACTCGCCTCATTTACCCGCCGCTTTAATCCTCCTAATTCCACCTGAGATCGAGGATTGAAAGGGAAGGAGAGCGGGGCCGGCTCGGGCGCCCCGGGGCCGCGGTTCCAGGGAGGAGGCCGAGTCCCGGTTCGGTTCGGCGGTCCCGGTTCGGCCGGCGCGCGGCCTCGAGGCCACTGTGCAGCCCGTTTCTCTCCACGCGATTTACCATCTGTGAACTCGTCTTTAACCTAATAAAACCCATCCAGCTTTTGACTAACAAAAAAGGGAAACCGTGCTCGTGGTGGGGCCGGGGGAGCGGCCTGGCTAATGCGCGCCGGCCGGCGGGGAGATTTATAGGCGGTTTTAACCGCGGGCTATGATTAGGGGCTGGTGGTAAGTGCATTAGATGTCTAAGTGTGGCAATAGAGTAAATAGGCGTTTTATTTATCGCAGTGCCAGGGGCCTCTTAGCGGAAGAGCGCTTCTCCAAATTGAAATATAGCAGAGTTTACACTCCTGATTAGGGCTTCAAGCGCAGAGCCCAAGGCTATCAGCTAAGCAGAAACAACGCTCGCTGACACCTAATTGTCACTGGATTAATGTGCAAACGGGGACGGCGGGCAGCGGCAACAAATAGCCCTGTGTCACAGCCGCTGGTGGCAGTGTCCACTCGCGGTGACTCGGGCCAAATGGGCGTTTATACGGCGAGGCGGCCGGGGTCGGAGCAGCGCGGACCCGCGTGGGGCGTGGGCACCGGGCGCGCGGAATCCCGGCCGGCAGGCGGAGGAGGGGCCGTGCTCGCCCATTAATTTTTTTTTTTCTGCTCTATGCTCCCGAATTCACAGCTATTAAGATAAATTTATGAGAATCAGGGCTTTTTCTCCAGGATCTCGTGACTTTCACCTGTCTCCATATAAAATTTAATAACCCTGATTGTGAATCAAATCATTCCCACAACAGCGGGTTCAATCTGGGTTGCCACCTGTCTGGCTGTGAACGCGCGCGACCGGGCCGGGCGGCTGGGTTCCAGCTTTTCCTGGGGACTGGTGGTTGGTTGGCTGCCTGGAAGGTCGGTTGGCCCCGGGTGTCCGCGCAGAGGGCGGACAGCCTTCCGAATTCCCAGGGACCCCGTTTGTAAATGACCAAATCGGTGGCAGCCCTATTTTAAAAACCCAAGAACTCATTAGGGCCCAAAGCAAATGGAGGAATAGGTTACATTCAAGAAGTTCTTGTGCTCATTCATTTTTCTTCTACAATTAGCCATTTAAGGAGGGAAAAAGTCACAAATACATGAATTATGTTCCTAAATGTATTTCTAAAGTTCTTAAGTTTTATTGAGCATGAAAGTTGGTCTTTCCCTGTGATAAGGACTGAAGAAGCTATCGAACTAGCTAGTAGCTCAATGGTGCAAAGTCTTATGATTTAAACTTGACATTTGCAATTTTTTCTGTAAAATATTACTTTCTTTATTTCAAGACTTTAGCTGAAAACCTCGTAATTTCCTTTAAGGTCCATTTGATTGTCAATTGCACAACTCTCTCTAAAGCTTAGGGCCTATGATTTTCATACACACGTGATTTACGCTTTTTGTGTCACAATATAATGTACTTTGGTGCGGCTCACGCTGATTTCTCTTGCATCATGCGAGCTTTCCCTTAGTGAAGCTATGAAAAAGTTGTGACCCGGCTGTAGATCTCTTTGGGTTGTCCAAAATTACCTTTTTTGATGTCGTATCCAGACTTCTGTGGGTACGCCGTTTAATGTACTTTCAGACTATCTGCATATTCACATAATAGGATGAAATGTTTCACTGTTGAAAATTTCAATTGCTGGTCATAGAAAGTCCAGACGTCACCTCAGGTGCAAGCATGGTGGACGCAGAGTGTGCTCTTCGCGGGCCTGCACCTGCAGTGACAGAGATTCCCAAGGCTCTACTGACGATAGGTTGCGAAAATTCAGTACCTTCCATCGGTAAAGCTCTAAGGTCACCAAGCTACCAACTTGACCATAACATTTAGGTTAGTGCTGTATGCTAGAGCAACTATACTTACAGAACCAAAAATGTCACAAGTGGACTTTAAGTTTTCTGAAAAGCTAATAATACATATTGGTATAGTAAGGATTGGAATTCATGCAGGAGCTATTTTGTTGATCCTAATTGTTACATGTTGCAGATCTCACTTAGCTGACTCTTAGAACTGGAAGGAGACGTCGAGACAGCTACACCTTCTTTACAGCCCAGACAAGAAACTGAGGCCCAGAAAGGTTTAGAGGTTTTTCTTAAACTATACATAGCACTAAATCTGCCACGTATTTCTCATATGCATCATTGTCCTATAAACACTGAAAGCATAAGAGAAAAATATAGAAAGTTATTGTTCTGCCTTGTTAATTATTCAGGCATTTATAAACGTTAAATTTTTCTTGACATAGGGCAGGGCCGTAGCCCAGTGACAGAGAGCTTACTTAACATTTGCAAGACCTGGGTTCTAATAAAGAAAATCCTGCCAGACAGAAACTACTTTTAAATTATCAATTCAAGAAACAATTCAAAATGAGTGTTATTCCTTGATCCCTTATCTAGAAACTGCAAAACAGAATTGAATTTTGAAAGTTTTTCAGTGTTTGAAAGTGCTGCCTTATCTTGCATTGAGGTTGACCTTCCATTGTTCCCTCATTGTTTTCTTTTTTTTATATCCCACTCTTTCTTGTTATTTTGGCTTTTTACCTTCTTCAGACTTCACAAAGGAGGAAACTGAAGATGGGTGTGCTGATACCCGTTCCAGTACTCTGGGAGAATGAGGCAGGGGGAGCCCAGCTTGGGCAATTTAGCAAATTCCTGTTAATTAATCAGTGGGTTGGAGATGTAGTTCAGTGCAAAGGCCCTGGGTTCAATCTTCAGAAATGCCAGAGATAGAGAGAGAGAGAGAGAGAGAGAGAGAGAGAGAAAGAATGAATCAGAGAAGTTGACCTTGTTATTTATTTATTTATTTATTTTTGTGGCACCAGGGATTGAACTCACAACCTCGTGCCTGCCAGACAGGTGCTTAAGTCATGAGCCAAACTCCCGGCCCTGGTTTTTTTGAGGCAGGGTTGCACTATGTAGCTCAGGCCGGCCTTGCGCTCGCATTGTAGCCCAAGCCGGCCTCGAACTCACAACGCTTCTCCTACTTCAGCCTCCTGAGTGCTGGGGTTAAAGGCGTGCGCCACCACGCCTTGCTAGTTGACCTTGTTTTTCATCATTGATTGATGAAATATTTCATGGAGAAAATAGGACAGAACAGAGTTTGATGATCGTAGTTCTCCCTGGTCTCCCTGGCTCTCAGTACGATTTGTAACTAAGGTGTGACCTTGCCTGCAGAAGAAAAGTAAGTTTTAAAATAATTCTGCTCAATTAATGTAAACATTATGTGCCATGGTATGAGCTAAGATTAATAATATCAACGAGAGTGAAAAATCAGAGAGGGGAATTGGAGCGGGGGGGGGAGGGGACTTGAAAGAAGCTGTGGCTTTCAACTGCATGAAACACAAACAAAGTAATCAAATTTTTTAAAAGTTAAAAAAAATAGTTCTGCTGGAAAGTTACAACCTTGGCTGAAAAGGATCTTTCTTGAAATTCCTGTGCTTGCTTTTGGGGCACAGATTTCAGGGTGTGTGTGATTACGGAGCCTCCACCTCCGCTGGCAGAGCTGGGTTTCACAGGAAGTCGCACAAACTACAGTGCAATCGCCTTCACTAAGAAACACATTCGCCCCCTCGGAATCTGAGGGACCATTTCCATCCAGACCTAACCTGAGATTTCCGGCACTGTGGTCCCACTCTGGGTAACGCAGCTCTGGGAAGTGGAGTCACGCTGGGAATCTACTGGGGCGCAGTCCCCACGGCTGTGAGGCTGGAGCCAGAGCTAAGATCCACTCAACTCCTTCTCACCCTGGGAGGCCCCGAGAAGCCATCAGCGAAGTTGCTGGGCTAAGCCTGTAACTGGGCAGTTTCGTGCAAGAAGAGGGTCGCGCTCGATTCTAGTATCATAGGTGGCAATGCTTCCACAGAACCCCCTGACAGGAGGGCGGGCAGCGTTGTTTGTCCTGGGTGAATCCTTTGGGAAACATTTTGACAGAAACCAAAATCATTTTGGAGAAAAGTGCCAGGTAGCAAAGAGAAAAGACTGCTGAAGAGGCATAGTGTGTTAGGGTTAGGGTCGGGGCCCTGGGACCACTTGGAGGGGTGCCCTGGAGTAAGTCACTGTAAAACAGCTGCAGGTGGTATTTCTCTAACCTGCAGTGGAGAGATGAGGACACGGTTTCCTAAGGTGAGGCCTCTGAGCCCTTAAAGGAAGCAGCCCGCACACCCCCAGGCATCCCCAGGCACTGAACGTGCTTTGACCGGAGGACCTGCGCGTTTTCTAATCAATGTGAGCTTTTTAATCACTTTCCTTTAGCAATTTGAACTCTAATATTACACTTCGTGGAAAAGACTTGAAGAGACGCTGGTGGCTGATTTAAAATTCTTCTTCGGACCACAGGAGTACTTCATTAGGGAAACTCTTGAAGGACTTTTTCTCAGATTAGACATTTGATGAAGAACGTCAGTGGTTATCTTCATTTGGCTTTTAAGGTTCTCTCAACCTCAAAAAAAAAGATCACATTACTTTTCTTTAATTACCAAAAGTAGCTTAGAGGTGAAAAATACGATAAAATGTCCTTATCCTGATTTTCACACCTACTTAAATTCCTCTGTTGTGTCTTTAAGAAGCATCAGGAGGTAGTCAATATCATGAGTTAGTGAATATAAGGTGATTTTATTTATTTATTGCATTTTTAACTTTTCAAATAAAACGAAAAGCGAAACTATCTCAGATCTATATTCCTTTAGGATTATCCAAGGATCCTAGTTCATTAAAATCACAAACTGATGTGTGCCTACAGATTCCCTTATATTTAAACACAATTAAAGGGAGACAAGTTAGACTATATTCCAAACATGCACATTCTTCTTTGGCAAGCAATTTATAGAAATCACTTTTGTCTACCCCAGTGCTATAGAGTTAATTTCATTTTCATTCTACAACTGGATTTTAAAATCCAACGGACATTTCCTGTAGGGGACTTGATGAGGCACCAGGTATCCATTTGAGTCCTTGTGTGGTTAAATAAAAGCAAACATAGGCAGAAAGCTGTGCACCCTCCTCTAGCACGCTTAGCACTGGCCATGCAGGAGCAATGCATGTAAGGAAGGGTTTTTCCTGCCCCTTACTTGAGAGAAGTTTTTCCAAGAGCACATCTCTTTAATGGTGTTCTTTACCCTTCTCAGTGAGGCACTATTGATTGAGTGGACACCGATTACCGTAGCTGTTCTGAGCTGGCAGCGCAGAGTTTCCTGTGATTGATTTTATACAGCACCTCTTCTACTTGAGAAATCCCACAGCACTCAGCAGAGCAGTGAGCAAGCTTGGTGCCGATGGTGACTGCACAGGCGAACCCCGGCAGAAGGTACGGCCGGCGGCAGCCCTGGGGCTTCCCACCCTCGGCTCTCTGGAGGGACAGCTGGCCAGGCCACTGCTGTCCTCTCTGGCCTGCCTGGAATCTCCAACCTGGAGAAGACGCCCAGCTCTCTTTGGGGTTACCCTTCAACTTTCGGGCTGACCCATCCTAAGCCCCTCGAGGCCGACGAGACGGGCCTTCTCGGAGCCCCACGTCCTCTCTGGCTCCATGCTGTCTTGCTCAGTCTAAAGTTCTAAGACTGGAGGTCAGGCATTTCTCGAACCGGGTGCGGGTGCCCAGCAGTCTGACAGCACCTGCTCTGCACAGCAAGACCTCTGGGCTGACTTGAGTATTACAAGAATGCAAAAGCCAACAAGAGGCGTCTCCAGAAATGCTTAGTGTGTCTTCCCTCAGAGGGACAGCGCATCCTACTGGCCTTTCTAACACCTGGTCCACTGCTTAGCACGGAGTAATTCCTTAATAAGTGTTTGTCGAGTGACTCCATGACAATGAAACGTGTCTTTAGTGTCTGGGAAACGTACACTGCAGCATGGGATATAGGATGGATGTTCACAGCCTCAGGGCTCTGCCCCTGGAATGAGTGCTAAACACACCAGCCCTGTCCTCATGGCCCAAGCAGAAGGCGACAAACACGACGCCCCTTTCTCCTCCGTCCTTTCCTCTCTGGCTTTGATACAAAGAGATGAAGTTGTTAGTTTTGACTTGCTGGTTGGAGTCAAAAAGGAGAAATTGGTCAAAAGAACAGACATTAGTCCCAGAAGTGGATGTGCGGTCTGTGAGCCTCCAGGAGAAATGAATCTGAGGTCTGAGGAGTCTCTGAAGAGGGAGGGGACACGGAATGTCACGCGGGCCATCGGTGTCTCCTCAGCACCCCGGCTGTCCTTGCCCTTATTTCCGTATCCTGAGCTTTCTGGGGGAGATGGAGGACCGCGGTGTGGGTGTGTGGGGTCGGTTCTGGGGGCCCAGGGGCTGGGAAGGAGGCGATGGGGCAGTAGCGGGGTGACGGGCAGGGCCTGCTGTGCCCAGGGGCCGATGGGTGGTGCGGCCATTCCTCAGCCAGTTCGCTTGCTGGGAAGAGGACTCGCCGCTCTGAGTTCCGGCGCGTGTGCGCGTGAGTGCGAATGCTCCTTTTCACACTGCTGTTTTCCGTATGCGTGCTCGTAGCTTTGGAATTTGCTTTCACGCAGATGCCGCCTTTTTCCCGCGCACTGCGCTGCTGCACGCGCTCCCCTTCGCTGCTGGGCCGCCCCGTGGTACTTCGGTCCCCACGGACAGGCGCGCGGCTGCGGTCCCCCGCGCGGTGCTGTTGCAGCCGGCTGCCCACGAGCCCGCCAGGCGCTGGGTCAGGGCAGAGCGCGCGGGCGCGGGCGTGGGCAGTGGGCGGAAGCCAGGGACGCGCCTTCAGAGGGTCTCGCCCGTGGGCATCGCTCGCACGGCCGCCTTTTAAAACGTGTCCCCGGCGCCACACAAGTAACACGCGGGCCCTGCGCCTTGTCCTTCCTCCCGTGTGGCGCAGAGGCCGCTGTGGAGCGGACAGCGGAGACCGAGGACACCGCCAGGCTGTGCGCTCGCTCGGGGGGCTCGGCCGGCGCTGGAGCCCGGGGCCTGGCTGTGCGCGGCGTGGGCAGGGCCTCGGGGGCCGCCGCCTGGCGGGGTCGTTTGGCAGCAAACCTGGTCAGGGCCCAGGAGCCCCCGCAAGGCCCGAGGCGTGCACGGCGTTCCCTGGCCCGGGTGGCGTTTTGGAAAACTGAAAATCACCTTATAATACTGTATGTGAGTCTTCGTAACCAAAAAGAAACGCAATAAACGTCTCGGTTTGAAGGCTTCTTCAGTCTTTTACAGATCACACAATCATCTCCAGCCTTTGGCACAAGGAGAAATCCACACGGCAGGCCGCACGGAACGTTAGCGACACCAAGATATGCTACGGCTGCTGAATATCAATGAAACCACCCCTACCTGCGGCGGGCCTTGTCTCAAATGGAAGGCAGAGGGTCCTTTTTCCCCCTTTTTTTTAACTGTTAAAAATGGAAATTGGCGTTTGAATATTCCATGAAGTTCTTCAGGTTCATTAACAAGGTCAAAATCAATGTTATTTTACTGTTTGGAATCATTTTTGGCGGAACAATGAGAAGAAACCATAGTAGAAGTAGTCTTAATATAATCATTTTCTTTTCATTGTTCTTTATGGGAAAATAATTTGGCCCGAAATTTAGTGGTCCCATCAGGGAGGTGATATCTTTAAAAAGGTGGTCTGAAGGACAGGTTTTACTGTACTTTAATAGGCTTATAGATTAATATAAATCTTAATATTCATAATCTTTACCATTTCTTTTCTCAATATCTGCTCCATCCATACATCTATTTATAATGTATGTTTCAAACACAAGATATGCTTGATTTTCATTGAATACACTGATGGTGCCACAGGGACTGCCACCTGACCTGGTTTGAAAAAAAAGAAGAGCCAAGGGGTCACATTTATGGTGAGGCTGCTGCTGGAAATGGGTTTTCGCAGATAACACAGTGGGCTGAGAGCGAGGCTCTGCAGATTTGCCATGCGCCACCGCTGTGTAGGGCCCGGTCAGCAGGTGAGTATGTGTGTGCTGGGGGTGACCCTGAGGAACCTGGACTTCCCACCTGACCGCTTGGCTCCTCCCACCAAACCTGGGACGATTTCGATCTCTGCATGCTCAGGAAAGGAAAATCACAGTGCTAACAGAATCTGAAATTTGCCTCTTGACTAGAGAAGAAGATACGTAGCTATGTCATCCTTGGCAAGAATTAAAAAATGCATGCTAAGTTTTTATGTGGGAATCTAAAGAAAACATTATTTAACTGATTTTGTTTTTATTTTGACTTTGAGATATTTAGTTTGCCTGTCAGCTTATTATGTTATAAATGGGGAAAGCATTGATGAAGAGCGTGTGCATAAAATTGACATATTATGTAAAATATGTAAATATGAATATATATTTTTATTGATTATGGAAATAATATAGCCTCATTATAGAAAACTCACAAATGGGAGAAAACCAATAACTTATCACCAGAGATGATCACATTAACATTTCGTTCTGTGTTGCTTTCTACAGTTCAGAGCACTTTGAACACGGATTTATGAAATTTCATTGTACGGTGCCATAACGTGCCTATTTCCTATGAATTAGTTGTCTGTGTAGTTTCTTGTTTTCTCCTGTAGTACATATACAGTAGTAGCATTTGTTACACAAATCTTTGCATTTTGGGTGACCTTCCAGGAGCTCCCAGAGAGGTACTTATTAGATTATATCTCAGAGTGAGCATTTTTAAAGCTTTTGCTACATATTGCCAAGCCACTCTCCAAAAAGCTGCAGCCAGTGTGTATTATAAACTTATTTCCATGAGATTCAATGTATTTCGCCTACATTATGTGAACAGCATGGCTTCAGATTTCCCAAGCAGTGACCCCTGCAGCACGGCGAGCCTGCGGAGAGCGTCACTGAGGCCTGCCCGCCCACTGCCTGCAGTCCTGCGCGCAGAGGCACATGAGGGGCTTTTTCCCTTTTCAAAGTGATGTGGTCTCAGCATGGACGAGACCCTGGATTCAATGCTCAGCCTACACTGCCATAAAAAAGTAACTGGTCTTCAGGAATAGATGTAGTATTTTAAAGCATTAATATTAATTGGGAAAAAAAGAGAGGAACTTGAATAATTGCCTATGTATCTGCTTTACCATCACGTACTTTTCTTCGTAATAAGGAAAAAATATACTCTGAAATTTGTTAGTAGAGAAATGGGACTTTAAAAGTATTTGTACTTCCTTTCCCACCCACCTCCCTACTTCACTGGATTGATATATTTTGTCCGCAGCCCTTTAGTCCTCTAGGATATTTGGTCATGTACACAATGCGACACTCCTGTCCCTTGTGTGGGTGAGGACGTACTCTCTGTCTGTAGATCCTGTGCACAGAGCACAGAGGGTGACCATGGCTTCTCACCCATGGTCCCTGCGTGCTGCATGCTGGGTTGTCAGCACCCATTATCTGGCAGCCTTCAGTTGAAATCTGTGGTGTGGGTTGAATGCCATCAGGTACTCCAAGACTTCCCAGTACAGCCTGCAGGCTTTGCCGTTACTCTGGGGAATCCAGGACAGACAAAGGCACAGCAGACACACAGATTCCCTGACGTTTAAATGGAAGGCAGTGATCCTGGGATGCTTTCCTCGGATGCTTTCCTCAAATCTTCCGTTGTCTGCCAGTGTGTGGCTTTGACCATGCTAAGTGGCATTTCACATTATCTTTTTTGCTTTCTGGCTTTCTCATTGTGAACCCAGTCTTTTTTCTGCAAAACAAAAGTGGACATTACAAACAGATCACTTCCTCTGGTTTCCCCTGGTCAGCCTTAGAAAGCCTTTTTCCAGGAGTAGAGAAGTTTATATGCAAAAGAGCAGCTGCCTTGTCAGAGATGGCCCCACTGAATGACCAGTGTGGGCAGCTCATCGTCTCTAAGGGGTCCTGCGGAAAGCCAGGAGACGTCCCCGAGGGGCTGGAGGGGACCGGTCATCCCAGAGCAATACTTGCTTTTGTCCAGAGACTGGACATGAGCGAATTATTTTATTTGAAGTAGAGGTTTATTTCAAAGTCATTTATAACTGTGTAAAATATAACATCTTCCCTAGAAGATGGTGGAATGTAAATAGTAGGGAAACAAATATGAGTGGTGCACATTGCGTGCCTTACAAAAGACATTTGCCGAGTTGTGTTTATGTAAAAATACATTTGGCTCCAACTTCACTGTCATTGCGGAAAATTGCACAAACCACTGTCTGTAAGTGAATAGTTTTACATATAGTTAGTGTCTTGTTTGATTAAGAAAGTCTTTTAAAGAACATATTAATTATGCATCTTGTATATCCTGTGTGGCTAAAGCAGCTCTGTGACTAGAGACCTGTCAGTTGTTTTGTTAAAATAACAGAATGCACCTGTGGTAAGAAAAGAAATGCCGCATATCTGGAAGCGTTATTTTTATTTTCAAAGGCAGGGGAATGAGGGTTGATTTTTTTTTCACAAATGTGGGAGTCTGAGGGATGGGTGTCAGGCCAGGCAAACGTGTGGCGCAGGACGCAGTGATGGTCGTGTCCTTGCGCAGATGTTTCCTGTTAGGGCTCTGCACCAATGGCAGCCACCGTCGGAGGAGATGTTATTTATTTTTGCATGGAGATGGAGATGGGAATAGTTATTCTTTCCAAATGTAAACTTCATAAAACCTCAGGCACCTTCCATTCATAAAAACATGCATTTGTAGGAAACCCTCTCAGGGTCCAGCTGGAGAGGCTCGGGAACATGACCAGGCAGCGGCCCCGGAACCGCCCGCAGCGTCCCAGGCGCTCTGTGGGTCGGGCAGGGCCCATCTGGGTCCCCTGCTTTGTGGTTCCCTGCGGGACGCGGTTGGTGGCTCTGAATGGGGCGGCTTCACAAAATCTGCATGAAAATTGGGAATTGTCAAAGCAATTTGCCATTTACTAACTCACTTTCTATGCCTTTTGTGTTTTGATCAATAAAAACTTAAAAATCCTTCACCCCATTTAGTAACAACCTATTCTAAAGCGTTCTGGTCCCCTTGCCTTTTGGAGCCCTGGTTGTACAGTGATCCATTTGCAATGATACACAGTTTAAAAGGTTAACAAAGGAGAAACTAAACCAACCATACAAATAACAGTTCCAAGAACACTTTCCAAACTGGGTTGCCACCATGCCATTTCAAATTTAATATTCATGCTGGGGAAAGTGAAAGACCACAGACTAGGGGATGAAGGAGCCCTGTATTTTCTGACTCATTCTCCACGAAGTCTCTTAAACATTGTATTGCTAATGACTGGCTCTCTCCTGGCTTAGGCTCCATTTCTGTCTAGCAATCTGCCCCAGGCCCCTATTAACTGAATTATGGCGGCCCCTAAATCACCTGGCGGGGGTCCTCTAATCCCATCAGGATGCCACTCCCTCAGTCCCTGGGTGACTCAGTGACTCCATGAATTATTATCGCAGGGGAGCCGGAAAGAGGCCGTCACAGGCCTGGAGCCTGTGGCCAGTGGCCCAGGGGATCTGGCACGGCCACCCCAGGGTGCAGCCCAGGAGGGAATATAAATGTTTTCCTTAACCGGAGGAAGCACCACACTCACAAGCCACTTGCAGAATAGATTAAGCTAATTTATTAAATGCAGTTTGCTGGTGACTGAGCCGAGCGGGGTAATGATTTACAATTAAAAAAGAAGCATTGCAGAGAGCCAGCTGGGCCACCGGGCCTCAAAGGCGGGCGGGGTGGGGGTCTCTGAGCCTGGCGGGGTGGCTTGGGTCTGGTGCCGTCCCGGTGTCAGGGTCCCCTGGTGGCTGCAGCAGTGGCCAAGTTGGGCTGCTGTGTGCAGAGCCCACAGCCTGGGGCCCCGAGGCCGCCCCCTCCGGCAGAGCGTGCTGGGCTTTCGTGTGTTTGTGATTTTCATTTGCTGTGTCCCAGGGCTCCAATGCACTCCACATACCAGTGCAGATCCTCTGTGAGAACACAGGACGGGCACAGGGGATGGCAGAGGCTGGAAACTTTCAACCTGACCACACAACTCTTCAGGGCAGTGGTTCTTCCCAGAGTTCTGTGCCAGCAGCTCTTGTTCCATAATAAATATCCCGTAACACGCCTTGTACTATTCTGAAATGAAAATCTCATGTGATATATTCCACCCAAACACACAGTTAAGAAAAAGAAAGAAGAAGCCAGGTGTGGGGGCACACACCTATCCTCTCAGCACCCTGGGAGGCTGCGGCAGGAGGATCTCCACTTCAAACCCAGCCCCAGGCAACTCAATGATTTAGGGAGACCCTGTCTCAAAATAGGAAATAAGAAAGGGCTGGAGGTTCAGTGCAAAGATCCCGGGTAACACAAGAGAGAAAGGAAGAAGAAAGAAGAAAAGGAAGGACAAGAAAAGAGGAGGAGGAGGACCGTAAGAGTCTGTCTGTAAAGAATACAAAATTGGTATAGCAAAGTATCCGAGTGGGTACATTCTCCACTATGATCTTTATGGAATATAGAAATGTTTGCCCTGCTTTGTCATAAACACATTTTAATTTAGGCGAAAGCTATTCAACTGACTGCCGTTGGCTTTCTTTCTTCAGATAGGGCTTTTAGCTACACAACTAGTTTGCTCCTACGCCAAGACTCCCAAAGCAGAGGGCTATGCTTAGGCACCACCGTGGGTAAACCTGGGAGCTCCAGGTGAGTCTGTCAGCAGTAAGAGCTTTCAGAACGCCAGCGACCCTTGGAACAGCTCCCGGACAGTGCAGAGAGCCACCATGTCCTCGAGAGTTTCGGTGTAGGTTAGAACAGCACGATGCTTCGCGCCCATCTAAGAAAGGGGTGGAGGGCTGAAGTTTTCCCACTCGCCTGCACAAATACGATTCTCTGGCCTTCTTGGGCCTGACACAGCCTTCTTTGACACTCACTGGCCCAGGGGATTGGCTTTTAAATTCTTCGAATTATCATTTCCTGGGGAGCCAAGTATTTCACACTGAAGCCCTCCTTGGGTCCTGGCATGGGTCCTGGCCGGGGTCCACGCATTCTAGGTTTCGAATTCTTGGTCTGCCGTGGGGACTGAGAGGCCCAGGGGTGAGGCTGGAAGCAATTGGTTTGTCCTGGGGGAGGCTTTGACTATGGCTTAGCCACGTTCTGAGTGGCCTGGTCAGGTTTGGGCACCCTGGGGCGCTGTGGACTCTCTCCCTCATTCTGCAAGTGGAACCCGACCTTACCTTTGCCCTTGGGCAGCACTAGAACACTGTCCACTCCTGAGCGTGTGGTCAACCAACGCCTCCATCTCTGCTATTGTTCTCATCAAGACACCTGACTTCTGTACTTAGGCAGTTGACTTTTTTTGGTAACTAAGCACAAGGTTCACAATGACGCCTGTTACTGTCTAAGATGGTTTTGGATACTGATTTTGTCTTTGAATTCATAAGCTTTCCCTTCTAATTCTATGTCATCTGCATGTCAAAATATTAGAATTAATTGTTATTAAACTATTAGAATTAATCTTTGGAGTGGCCTCTTTGCTAATGCTGCATCATCAGTAAGAACACAGTATAAATGTGTTATAAATACAGTGACTTTTCCCAGCATGTGCATGAACAGCCCTGTCGTTTAAATGTATTTAAGTGCATACTCAGAGCTGAAGGAATAAGGGAAGGGGTCTTAAGATGTGTGTCTCCACTTGTTTTCTGGTTGTTAAAAATGTTTGACTTTTGTGCACCTTAATCTCAGCTACTCAGGAGGCTGCGGCAGAAGGAATGCAAGTTCAAGGCCAGCCTGGGTCACTTAGAGAGACCTTGTCTGAAAAAATAAAGAGCGACTGGGGATGTAGCTCAGTGGTAGAGCATCCCATATAACAAAGATGAAGGGGAAAGAGGATTGGAGGAGGAGAAGATGGGGAGAGAAGAAGAGGAAGGAGAAGAAGAAGAAGAAGAAGAGGGAAGAGAGAGAAGGAGGTGGAGGAGGGAGGAAGGAATTGTTGGCATTTCTTTTTTTATTAGTATTTTAAAGATAGTAAAATCCAACAGAACATAACAGAACAAAGTCAATCAAAACAAAGCAGTAGAACTGGTACAGAACTTCAAAGAAAGATAATGTGAATACAATAGCTACTATAGTATATCTTGTTATCTTCAGAATAGGTGACCATTCCAACAGGTATAGTAGAATGGAACCAAAAACAAAACAGAATAAAACCAATAAAAGCAGAATATAAAATAAAGAAAAAAAAATAATCAGAGTAAAGCAAAACAGTGAGACAAGACAGAAGTTAATTCCCCATATTTGCTACATTGTCTACTGTCATCTTCCAAAGAGATGCTCAGGTTGCTGACCGGAGGCCTGCAAAATCTACGAAACAATAGTAGCATTTAGTTGCTTAATGTTCCTTAGTTGCTATCAATTTAGCCAGATCTCCAAACCAGTAGGTTGCTTATGGAGGGTGGGGGCGGTTAGGGGGTGCCGCTCAGGCCCAGCAGGGTGGGTCCCGGACGGGCCCTTTCTCGTTCTCCTCTGGAGATCTGTGTGGGTCGCCCAGTCCCCCAGAGGGCAGATCAGTTGTCTTGTGGTCGAACTTGGCATTTATTTTAACTTTAAAAGTCTTTGGAAGATTAATATTCACCACTCTGAAGGCTGGAATTTTGTTAATTCTAAAAAGATTACACCAAATTAAAATAATTTTTAAAAGACAGAAATTTCCCACAAGCCTATCATTCCAATTAAGTCATTTTAAATTTTTTATGCCCCCTTCCAAGCTTCTAGGTCATCTAGGCTTTTACATATTGCATACTTGATTCCAAAAAAAATTATGCTTGACACATAGTAATCATACATATTTGTTGGTACACTGTGACATTTCTATACATGTGTGATGATCAGAGCGGCGCTGTGTGCCCAGTCTCCGGATCCCTCTTTAATCCTCAGGTATGACTGGGTCTCAGCCTGGGCTTCCACTGAGGCACACACACATTAATTAAAATGGGCAGCAGAGGGTCTTGGACCCAGCCTTGCCTCAATGGACTGTGTCTTAGTTACTTTTTTCATTGCTGAGACAAAATACCTGACACCCAAAGTTAAAGGAGGAAAGGCTTATTGGGCTCACAGTTTGGAGAGGTTTCAGTCTGTAATCGGCTGGCTCCAAGGCAGGGTGGCTTGGAAGAAGGCAACAGTTCATGGTGGGCAGAAGGCCGTAAGTCAGCAAAGCAGCAGAGTAGCAAGGAGCAAGTGAGAAGTAGCGACTCCTTCTGTCCCTTGTGTCCTATCCAGGCTCCCCACCCTTAGAGTGGGTAGCACTTGCACCCAAGGTGGGGCCCCCTTAATCCTAGCATGGTACCAGGAATCAGTCCCAGCATCATGTCCTTGATCCCAGCAACACACACCCTAGATCCAGCTACCTCTTAAAAGCCCTATCTATGACCACATGAGGCTTTGGGGGGACATCTAGGCCCAAGCCATAACAGGCTGACAAGTTAAAATTTTTGTAGTGTGGACCCCAGGAAGAGAAAGAGATGGGCCTCTCAGGAGCCTGCCCCGCTGGGCCTGAGTGCCTCCAACCAGAGGACAACTAAGACTGCCTTCTGGGGGTCTGCATGACCAGCATGGGCCCCAGGAAGAGAAACATGCACGCCCTGTGCCCCCCAACCTGTACACCTACCGAGGCGCGGGCTAAGAATCAAGGATAAAGCTCTGCCCCCCACCCCATAAAGCAACCTGCTCATTCAGAGGTCTGGCTAAATTGATAGCAACTAAGGTACATAAAACAACTAAATGCTAGTATTGTTTTGTTCATTGTGCAGGCCTGGGGTGGCAGCCTGAGCATCTCTTTGGAAGATAACAGTGCGCAATGTAGCAAAAACGGGGGATTCTCTTCTGTTTTGTCTTTAAGGCCCAATGTTGTTCTCCTTGTTTTGTTTTATTCTGATTAATTTTTTTGGCCTTATTTTATACTCTGTTTTTATTGATTTTATTGTGTGTGTGTGTGTGTGTGTTTTTTGGTTTGATTTTACTATACCTGTTGGAATGGTCAACTATTCTGAAAATAACAAGATATACTATAGTAGCTATTGTTTTCATGACGCCTTTTTTTGAAGTTCTGTACCAGTTCTACTGCTTTGTTTTGATTGACTTCGTTCTGCTATGTTTTGTTGGATTTTACTATCTTTAAAATAAAAAAAAATTTTTTTGTAGGCCTTAAACAAAATTATTGCTATGGTAGTCATAGTGGAACTCAGGTAGGATTGGCATATTGATTTAGCAGCTCACTTTTTAAAAAAAATCATTATACAGTGTACTTACATAAGTCAGAAGTTTAGAGGTCAGAAGGTCTTGGTCTGCAGGTTGAACAGCCCTGGAGGTGGGGTTCGGGACACTTTGGCTGGGGACCCTGTGCTGGAGGGAAGTGGGGGGGCAGTGATAGGGCAGCAGAGAGCCATGTCAGGGAATCAATGAGGGACTCAAATATTGAGTCCAACGAGAAGTGATCCTAGGACCAATCGTTGATCTTGAGAGATGCTTCAGTCTGTTCCGTGCTGCTGCAACAGAATCCCAAGACGGGGAGACAGAATGAGCAGAGACTGACAGGCCCTGAGCCATCTTTGGTTTCAAAGGGGATCAGGCCAACCGTGCTGGAACAGCTGGGGACATCACTTCCTCATTTCAAATTCTTTACTTCTGTCCTCTCCCTGGTGTCCCCGCCTCCTGGAGCGGCCTGTCCGCAGCCCAAGGCGGCCTGAGCTACAGTCTGATTTGCAGCTGATACCAGCTTCTCTCCCCTCCTATGCTCAGCATTGTGTGAAACAGCTTCACTGCGAGTAAGTCTTTTAGGAAACTGACCATCACGGTGGTTATCATTTGTTGGGTGCAGAGTATGTGCCAGGCAGCGAATATTTATTTCATTCATTATGCTTCACAACAGTCCTATGAAACAGGAATTGCTTCTGCTTTAGAGGCGAGAGCATCCCAGGCAGGTCGAGAATCTCACCCCAAACACGGTCTGGCCTGTTTTCACAGCCAAGGTCATTTCGCTAGATGACATTCTGTGTCTATTTAAGAATATATAAATTTGAGCAATATAAAATGACATTGCAAGATCCCAAGCCTTATCTCTCATTTAGGAAGACAAGAGAAGGTGAACAGAGATACTTGGGGCTTTTCCAAGGCAGGAAGATCAGTGCGATCGCTCTCCCTGACTTCCCCCTGGGTAAAGGACAGGCCATCCTGGGAACAAGTGAAGGGCAGAGACTTAGAGACTTAACAACAGGGGATAATCCTAAGGCAATGGCACCTAGCAGAGGAGTCCAGCGTGTCTCAGGATCCAAACACATACACTGTAACAGAATCTGTCACTGAATGGTCACTAAATCCCTCCAGCCTTAGGTTGCATCAATGTTGGTTGAAAAATACATGGTGACTCTTTAGAGTTGCTGATAATTCCTTATACGAAAGAAATAAGGAAAACCTGACCTTGTTTAGGATAAGTAAAGCCTTTCATTCTTCGGTCAAGCCATAAAATATAATTCTGTTTTCTCTCTCTTCTTAAGTTTTGACAGAAGAGTTTTCCTTGCCAAGCTCAGTAATCATTCTGGGTAATGTCAGGTAAGATATAAAGATAATCCAATTCCATCATTGGAGGAAGGACAAGGTTTTAAATATTCCCTATTGCTGAAATAAAAATAATTGGCCAATGTCACAGGGTAACCTTGTCCATGACCTGAACCCCTGCCACAAGTGGCCATGTTCCTTGATCACATGACTAACAGGGCCACATTTTTGCCGTGGTCCCTGGAAACTCCAAGGATCCTGTTGAAAAGCAACCTCGGAGATTGTATCCTTGTCAGGTCTTCTTGTTCCTAACTGACAGGGACTTCTGCCATTGTCCAGGAGCACAGTGATATCAGAGGTCCTGGACAAGTGGGCCCTAAGTCAGCAGAACCTCAGAAACCCATCCAGAAAATCTGAAGATCCCCAACATCTTCCTCCAGCAAGCTGGGTCAGTGTGTTTAGTTCTGCCATCCACACAAAGGAAGAGACTGTAGATCTGGTCACAGACCCTGAGACATTTCAGTGAACTGTTGATTTATTACCAGGGCAAATAGAAACATTGTAGATTGCAATATCATTTATCATGCAATTACAGATCTTTCTGGAAGATAATATACATGACCATGGAAGCAACTTAGAGCTAGGCTGTCTTTTGCTTTGGGCCTCAGTTTCTTTGCCTGCAGGGGGAAAGGCTTGGCAGGTGGATCTCTAGATCTCCGTCCTCAAGTGTCTACATACAAAGGTGCCCTCTGATGCTCTCGCAGAAGTGGTCTTCTTGGATTACGATGCCAACCCTCCCCCCCCCGTTCTGCTACACAACTCCTCAGCCTTTTCAAACTCAGCTTCCTGCTCCACAAAATTGGAACTGAGGACAGTGCCAGCTTCTTAGGGTTATTTCTCTGATTATTAAAGCAATGGATGTAAGCCTTGGGAAAAGAAATCCCAGAAGGCACTCAACTTATGTTAGCTACATAGTGATTATTGGGACATCTTATCATAGTAGCCCTTTTTTTCCTTCTCTTTGCCCTCTCTCCTTTTTTGCTCTAACATACCTCCTACCTCTGAGCTTTTCACACTTACTTCTAATCACACAAACTGTCTTTAGAAGTTAAACATTAAAGGAATCAGTGAAGGACTCAAATATTGAGTCCAACAAGAAGTGATCCTAGGACCAATCTTTGATCTTGCAAGATGCCTTAGTCTGTTCTGTGCTACTGCGACAGAATCCCAAAGCAGGATAACTTAGAATGAACAGAGACCGACGGGTTCACCGTTCTCTGGAGACCAGGAGTCCGATGTTGGGATGTCAGTGCCTAGCGAGGGCCTCCTCGCTGCGTCACAACGTGGCTCACATGGCGGAGGGAGAGAGCACAAGAAGAGGGGAACTGGCTCCCCGTGACAAAGCACTCCCACAGTAACGGCGTCCTCCGTCCAGGAGGGCAGCGCCTCATGACCACGACCCCTCTTAAAGCAGCCTCATCTTCCAAAAGCAGTTAAATTACAAGGTGAGTCTGGAGGGGAGAACCATTCCAACCACAGTGCAAGGGTTGTAGATAATTCTCTGTACTTTTTTTGCCTTTCTGCGTATCTGTTGACTCTGCCAAACCATTTATATGGATACAAATGCATGGGCTGAGGTGTCAATGAGCAGATAACTTCTTTTGTGTCCTCTGTGTTTCCGTGTGTAGAACAGGGAGGGCTGGGTTTTCCTGACCAGACCGTCTGGAGGACTGCTGTTCGCAGTGCTCATGGGACCTTGTTTTCCTTGCACTGTTGGAACACATACTATGGCATACTGCTTTCTTTTTCTTTTCTTTCTTTCTTTCTTTCTTTTTTTTTTTTTTTTTGTGGCACTGGGGATTGAACTCACAACCTCGCGCCTGCCAGGGCAGGCGCTTAAGCCACTGAGCCAAACTCCCAGCTCTAGTTTTTTTGAGGCAGGGTCGCACTATGTAGCTCAGGCTGGCCTTGGGCTCACATTGTAGCCCAAGCCGGCCTCAAACTCACGATGCTCCTCCTACCTCAGCCTCCCAAGTGCAGGGATTAAAGGTGTGCGCCACCACACCCGGCTCATACTACTTTCTTTTTTTAGAAAATAAACATTCCTGTGAACAACCTCTTTCAAACATTTGTATTTTCTATTGCCCACATTTCTAAGCAAGTCATAACTAATTTCATCTGCTTCGAAATATTCCCAGTCCATGTCCAGGTCACCGTGCAGTCAGGGCTCAAGTTGCCACAGGATGGCAGGGACCTAGTGACAACTCCTCCAAGTCCAGAAGGTGTCCCTCCTGGTCCCTGCACACCTGACAAAGTCTCTCCTTATGTGCTCTGCACATCTACTTCATCTACTCCATCCTGTCTTGGGGCCAACAGGAAGCTGGGAAAACAGTGCTGGGTGGCTAAGGTCCCTGCTCCTGTCTTGTGGATCAAAACCAGCTGTCATGTGATGTACAGCGACCACTATTACAGGTACCATCGAGAACACCTCTTAGCATCTCCAGATCCCTTCTCAGAATGTGTCCTTAATTGCTCCTAGGGTACAAACACACACGACAAACCAGAGAGCTAGCCCCGTAGTACTGGAGAATCCTGCAAACGTGGAAACAAAGTCTCAGAGTTTCAGTGGACACCGCTTTGTTCCTTCCTTCTCACTTCGCTACTCCTTGACAACAACGGAACGGTTTTCACTCTTCCACTTTTGGCCTCACTTACAAGAAGCCCCTGGAAACCAGTCCTCTTATGTTCCCCCAGTGAATGTTGCTCCTTTTTCTATGAATGGAAATGCAGGTAGTGAGACCAGGAAACTCACATGCTGGGTGTGGGGTGCCCTGCCCAGCGCTCCCCTTTAAGACTGGGGAGCTCCTTCCTGGAGCTGCTGGCAGTGCTGTTGCTGAAGGCGCTTAGCTGAATCCTTCTGCGGGAGTTCTTCCCTTTGTGGCTGCCCTGCTTCAGGTCCACTCCCTTCCCTGTGTCAGCCCGTGGCCACGGCTGGTCAGTGGGGGGCCCGGGGGGCAAAACTCATCAGGACCATCCCAGCTGCCCAGCTGCATCCCTCAGTTTCCCCTCGCACTCATTCCTGTGTCCTTCCTGCTCCACTCAGTGTGACTCCAAGGGCCCTTCCAGTAACCTGCAAAACACCTTCGTCTCAATCTGACGCCTGTGCAGCCTGATCCCCAGCACTCAGGCTAAAGTGTTAGAAATGGGGCGATTCATGTGAGAACCTTACATCTCATGTCTGTTTTTTCCCTGAGATTATTATACTCATTGGGCTAAAATACTTGAAGAACTTTGGGATATTAGCTGCAAAATAGTCAGTGATATTTAACTGTATAGCAATGGTTGCAATGAGTGAGAAATGCACTTGACTACATTCTTTTGAAACAAAAGAGCTATAATATCACATTAAAAATCAGACTTGTGAGAAACAAAATTTTATCACATAGAATCTTATCTTTGGAAATTCTGAGGCAAAGAGCAGTGTTAGCACCTTGATGTTTTCAGTATGATTTCTGAGAAAGCTAACTGTGTAGGACAATCAGTGTCCACTGTCTGAGGCAGCCGCCTACCATGGTTGGTGAGCGCTGGGGAGATGGAGGAGGAAAGCTCACTGCTGAGGAAAGTGAGGTCCCGACAGAGGTTCAGCTCAACAACCGGCCACACGTGAGGACTGTGAGTTTACAATGTTTTCTCCAGTGCACTTATCTTATAATAGCGTTCAATGGTTAATCTCATATTCAGCATAAAGTTACAGCAGTGCTAATCACAACTGTCCTTTGCAGATAAAGATTATCATTAGCTTTACATTACCACAAAAACAAACAAAATCAAACAACACAGAAGTATGTAGAATAAAAACCTAAAATCACTCCTTACAGGTGGTCACCAACCTCAGTTTAATCTCATACCCTTTTTAATAGTTCTTTTGGGACAATACATGTATATAGGGTATATTTAATCTGGGTTTTTTTCCCCCTTTGTGATTTTAGATTAAGGGGTTATAGTATGCAGGTTGTTATCATAGTTTATACTCTTCACCATGTTTTATTCATACTCTTTTAAGCCTGTTTGCTTAAAAATCATGCAGCGCTCTTCCCAACCACTGTATTAAAATTGAATGTGATGCTACACTGAACCTAGGGATGTTGACTATTTGAGAGTACTAAGCTGTTTACCTCAGGGAAACAAATCAAGGATTTCAGTTTTCTGATACAAATTTTAATTTTTCTCAAAATGCAGACAATAACCATTTATCCTTTTCAGATTGATTCAGTTGAGCTTGATTCCAAAAATAATTCCTTTTAAAAGATTCAGAGATTTACATCCAGTTTAATTCCCCTCTCGAAACAGCCTCAGCATTTTCCTTAGTGTAGTACCATCCTGCCTCCTCCGTAGATCTGTGCTACAAGAAGGGGGGGGGGCAAAGTTCAATCACTCAGATTTTGTTTATATTTACTTCCAAATCCAATTGGCCTTCCTTTCTCAGCAGCAAAGGCCCTCTCTCCTGCTCCATCCTGCTCTACAAAGTAAATTGCAAAAAGCTATCTAAGTCTGGGCTACATTGTCATAGCGACTGTTTAAACCCATTACTTTCTCTTTTAATCAAATCACGGTTGTGTCAAAATATACGATTCTTGCCATGAATCTCCCCGGCTTGTTACAGGTCACCGGTTGCACCTTGAAAATGTTTGCTCTCCTAAGTGTCTTCTCTCCAGCCTCTAGCTAAATTACTCTGCACCAAGCCTGATCATTTTTCTATACACATAGACCACTAATTAATATAAACATAATAGCAAAGAGAACTGTGCTTTATAAAGAGAGTAGGGAAAGATGCCTGGGTAGCAGATACACAGGACGTCATTTGAAATAAGGCAAGATGGGCATTTACACAGATATAAGCATTCAAATCATACCAGGAAACAACAACCAAAGCAACCTCTGAAATCCTCTGTCCCTGAATTACTGAGCAATTTCAGCCTTTATTCTTTTCTGCTTTAAAAAACATTTTATGTAAAGCCACCAGAGGGCTAGTAAGGGAAATAGTAATTGTGTTTAAACAGCCAACACTTCACTAACATAAAATATTTGTACAGGCTCTTAAACATGAAGTTAAGTGCCACAGGCTATTTTCATTGTTTAATGTATTAAGTAAATAAAAATGTATCTAAGATGTGGACACCCAATTAGTTTTGAGTTATTTATCCTGGAGTTTGTATGGTTTAGAAAAACTCCATCTTCTTGGCTGCTGCTGTCCTAATGCATTTAACTTCAGCCATCAGCCGTGATTAAACACCTGCTGTTGAGGGGAAACAAAGCACAGTAATCCAATATGTATTTCTGACATCTTAAATATCACCCAGTCCCCTGACATCAGGCACAGCTTTTCAGCGGGATGGAATTCCAGAGCATATTTTTCTAATTTATGGATGGACAATAAATCAAAATTAAGCCTTGGGCAATGAAATATACATCAGTGCAGAATGTACTGACTGCAAACGAGGCCCTGCACCACCGAGGGGAAAAGGGTGTATTAATGGAATCCTAAGCTGCAGACGCTGAGGTGAAGATTATGGAAGTTTATTTCACATTTCACCCGTATAAAAACAAAATGCAAAGAGAGAAAATGCAAAGTTTCCTATTTTTCTATGCACAGTACCCAATGAGTGTGTTTAGATTTAAAGGCAAGAAAAGATTTAAAGGAGAGAAAAGTCACTGCTTTTGAATGCTGGACCTCGGCTGCTCTTGCTCTTATTTTTAGTATGTAAGAAGGGTTTGAAGTCGTTAGTGTGGCTTCAGTTTCCGCTCTTCTGGAAGAGTGAACAAAAGCGTCGTTGTTTTTCTTCAGTTCTGCTGAGAAATGTCAGGCGGGGTGACAGAGGGCACCCCGGGGCGCCGCCCGGGGCTGGGAGCTGTCCAGTGCTGAACGAGCCTGGGCCTGACCGCTCGCTCCCATCCACTCCGCAGGGCTGGAGCTGAACCTGGGTCCCGTTCACCCTTCCCCCTGCCCGTGCCGATCAGCTTCCGGGCTCAGCAGAGCCTGCCGGGGCGGCGTCGTCTTTCTCAGGGACAGTGCTGTGGTCGGGGGCATGCTAGACTTGGAGCACATGTATCTCCTAAACTCTCACAGCACCTCTCTAAGTGAGACCAGTGACAAATGTTGTTTAAATGTGAGAGACAGTGACACCGAGCCCTAACAAAATCGAGAGCTTTGTTCTGGGCCGCAGGGCCCCTGGAGGAGCCGTCAAAGGAGCCCTGCGCCTGGCTTCTAGTTCCAGGTCTCACCTCGGCGACGCAGGGCCTCAGCTTCTCAAGTTCCTTCAGGTTGTTGCCCCCAGGCCACTGGCATTTATAGAGCAATCATTTCTATGGATTCCAGGGTTACTGGCTTACTGATTTGTGTGGTACTTATTTATGAACAGTTGTTTACACGGTCAGAGTTATTAAAAAAATATTTAAATGACTAAAATCGACAGTAAACCTAATATAATTTAGGAATGTTTTTCAAAAGATACCAGCATGTCCTAACCTTACACTTGAAATTCTAAATGAGAGAATCCCTGAGGTGTTCTCAAACCCGAGTCTTCAGTGTCAGTCATTGTAAAGCAAATGGTAGCCGCAGTGTCAGGAAGTAAGGGCGGTGACCTGGAGGACACCCGGGAGGGGTGGGGAATTTCGGCGTGCCAGTGAGTGAGTTTAAAAACCAGTGATGTTGCCCAGGCTTAAACTGTTTGAAGGACTGGGGATTTAGCTCAGTGGCTCAAGTGCTTGCCTGGTAAGCGCAAGGTCGTGAGTTTGATCCCCAGTACCAAAAAAAAAAAAAAAAAAAGCGTTGAGTTTATAATAGTCTAAATGCTCATCAAGTCTTGCCAGAGTATCAAAAATGTTCATTAAAATAGAAGAAAACTACCACATATTGATCAACGATAGCACATTAATTATTCTAGTTGAAACTCTCTTTAGAAAATGAACTGAAATAGGCTCCGGAGAGGCGGCTCAGGGCAGAGTATCTTTTCCTGCATTTGATCCCCAGTGCTACCACAATATATTTTTTAAACCAAACTAGAATAAAATTTCCACATTTTAAAAAATTCATGAATTTGGGCCAGGAGTTCAGCTCAGTGGCTTAAGCACCTGTCTGGCAGGTGCAAGGTTGTGAGTTTGGTCCCCGGTGGGGAAAAAAAAAATTATGAATTTAATCAATTTTTGTCCATGTTTACTTAGATCCTCATCTAAGTAAGTGATTTGGTGCAAAGCATAGCTTTGGTCTCCTTTGTGGAGTCTATCTTCTAGATGGAGAGACTTCTATTTATTCTTCATCACTGGAAGAACATAAGTTATAAGAAAAGTTGACTTACTTAAGCAAGTGTTTTATTTTGGCATTGCAATTCATGAAACATTTCCTAGGAAAATAATCCTGGGGTCTTCGGCGAGCCTGTCCCCTTGGTCTGCGGTCTCCCGTCTCCTCTTCATTATTGCCTCTTGCTAAGGATGTGTCCGCAGACCAGTGGACCAATCTGTCACACTACATCTATTTTCTCCTGCCTTTTTGTGGGTGAGTTTTTTTCTCATCAAGGCTAGTATTTAGGTTACATGCTTTTTAAAAATTAGATAAAATTCACATTCACAAAATTAGTTGTTTAGAAGTAAACAACTCAGTGATACTTAATACATTTACAATGTTGTACAGCCACCACTTTGATCTTGTTCCAAAACATTTTCCGTGTGCTGAAAGAAAATCCCGCACCTTTTAAACAATGACGACTTCTTCCCCTGCTCCCAGCCCAGGGCAGCCACTAATCTTCCATAGTCTGTAAGGATCGCTGTATTCTGGATATTTCAAATAAGTGGGACCATGTAATTTGTGACATCGTATGTCTGGTCTCTCTCACTTAGCATACTGCTTCCTAGGTTCATAATATTGTTGCGTATGTCAGTACTTCATTTCTTCTTGTGAAGAAATGAATAATATTCCACTGTTTGAGTATACTCAGAATTTTTTATTCAATCATCCTTTCATGGGGGGTTGTTTCTGCACTTTGGTTGTTGTAAATAATGCTGTAATAAGTAGTCATATATAGGGATTTCTTTGAGTACCTGGTTTTATTTTGGAGTAATTTTATATTTAAAGAAAAGCAAAGTGGGGTATGGTGGTGCATGCCTATAATTCCAGCACTTGGGAGGCTGAGATGTGAGGATTGCTGTGAGTTTGAGGCCAGCCTGGGCAAATAGTGAGCTCAAGGTCAGTCAGAACTGCATAGTGAGACCCTGTCTCAAAAACAAACAAACAAACAAACAAGTGAGAGAGAGAAAGAAACACAAAAGCTGTGAAGGTGGTGCAGAGGGCGCCCTTTTCCCCACGCCCAGCTCCCCCTTCCGTTAACACCTGCACATCCGTGAACATTTGTCAGAGCTCAGAAGATGACATTAACACATTGTTATTTACTAAACACTAGACTTTACTTGGATTTCCTTGGGTTTTCCACTAATGTCTCCCTGTTTTTAATTCCGGGATCCTGCTCGGGATGCTGCATTGTGTTTAGTTCTCTCCTCTCTGGTCCATGATACTATGATTTCTGGTTCTTTCCTTGCTTTTCATGACATTGAGAGTTCTAAGGAACGCTGGTCACTGTAGAAGTCCCCTCGATTTTGGCTTTTCTGATGTTTTTCTTGCGACCAGGCTGAAATTTGGGGGAAGAACACCACAGGAGAAGAGGATCTGTCCCCTGACATCAGGGCACAAGCTGCTGCTGTGGCTTATTGCAGAGACGCTGGCCTTGACCCGACCGGCCAGACCCCTCACCCCACTTTCTGTCCCCAGGTCCCCTCCAGCCTTGGAGGATGAATCCTTCCTTACTTAGAGTTCTCTGTCTCTTTCCCCTTATTTATTTATATTTGTATTTATTTATTTATTTGTCCCATTATGCATCCCCATCACTATGGGACTCATGAGTGTTTATTTTATAGTTCATATCTTCTTAAGGTCTTGTCACCAATGCCTGTCAGACAGTGACAGATGTCAAGGGAGAGCAGACTAGAGTGCTTCCGAGGCAAGGAAACCTTGGGTTCGATGGGCAGCAGCTTCACAACAGGACGAGGGGACCCAAGGTCGGCTCTGACGGAAGGAGAGCTTAGAAGTATTTACCAGGCACATGTAAGACGGTCACAGTGCCTACAGCTAGGTTTTTAGAGGGCTTGCTTGGTTGTGGCTAGGTTTCCTGATTCTTAACTCTGTGCGGCTTTTCTCAAAGAATTCTGTTACTGTTTCCAAGAATTAAAATGCTTAGCATAACAATGACAGTTCTCAAAGAGAGGGCATTTTAAAAATCCACAGTTGGACACATTGTAATAAATTCAGTGTTTTCACTGAAGTCAAAGAGAAAATGCTTAATACGTGCAGACAGGGAGACAAGGCGCTTTGTGAAGGAACTACATTTGAACTGTGTTTTCCTGTAACAGAGTCACGAGACAATGAATATTGTCTTTGAGGTGCTCAGATTGGATAACTGCCAACCAAAAGCTACACATTCATCCAAACAATCCCACGAGAGGGTGAAATGAAAAAGTTTTCGGACAAGTCCTGAAAACTTTTCTACTAGCAGATTCTCAGTGAAACATAAAGCTGAACCCGGAAGGGAAAAGTGCGATGAAAGAACGGGAAGCAATCAACGTACGGACGCGTCTACAGAGGAAGTGGTGCGAAGCAGTGACAGCAGCAATTTATTGAGAGACTAAAAAACATGGTGGATCTAAAATATTGGGCGAGACAGTGGTCCTTTGGAATTTGTAGGGGATTGTTCCAGGACCCCCCAAGTCTGTGGGTGCTCAGGTCACTCTTATGAAATGATGCTGTGTTTCTGTGTAACTTACGCACGTTCTCCTCCCATGCACCCTGGATCTCTCTGGACGACTGTGCTGCCTGGAGGGTGTAACTGCTACGGGAATAGTTGCTGTACTATATGTATAAATACATTTTTTTGTACTGGGACTGAACCCAGGGTTCTTGCACTGAGCTACCTCTCCTGCTCTTTTATTTAATTTTTACTTTGAGGCAGAGTCTTGCTAGGTCAGTAAACTGCCCAAACTGAGCTGGTTCGGTCAGCTGGTGTGAGCCTCCCCACCTGCTGGGTTTACAGGTAGGTGCCACCGCACCCTGCTCTGTATGGCATTGTTTAGGGAATAATGATGAGAAAAAATGTCTGTGTGGGTTCATTACAGAGGCAGGTTTTTTCTTTTTTCAAATATTTTCCATTTTTGGTGTCATTGCATCGTGGGACCCAGGGAGACACACAGCAGTGACAGCCACTCGGGGGAACAGCTCTCACTCAGGACGGGGAGTTCCGAGTGCCTCAGCCTGTTGGGACAGAACAGACACTGGCTGCTTTTAGATTCTGTTAACCATGCATGTGAAATTATAAAGAATAGCTAAAAGTTGGTTTTGATTTTGTTAAATATTCATTTTATTCAATTTTTTTTTTAAAGTGACTTCTAAAGAATCGCTACTGAAGTTGATTCTGCTGCTGAACCGGAGAAGGAGGGCAGAAGAGAAGAGAGGAGGCAGGAAAAGAAAACCCAGGCAGGGCCTGGCCGTGCCGTCCGGCGGCTGGGTTCCTGCTCGGCAGTACACCTCCTGGGATCAGTCCCAGCAACCCCAGACAAACAAGCAAACATACAAAGCAGCTGAATATCCAATCAAGACAACAGAATGCCCAAAAGGAAAGAAACAAGACAAAGACAAAAATTAGTAATTAAAATAAAGCAAGTGATTTGCCTAAACTTGCTAGATAAAAGAGATTAGACTGGATTTTAAATATCTAGCTGTATTTTGCTTATACACAAGTCCTAATTGTTAATAGTAAGGTTAAAAGTAAGAATGGGAAAAGAAAGTAGCAGCTTCATGATTAAGCAGACCCAGTGGACATCAGGGCCAGAATACTTGTGGGCAGAGGACGCGTGCTGTGGGATGGGACTGACTCCTGGGAGAGCAGTCCCGCCAGATGGAGAGGCCGCACCTGACGCAACTCACGCTGCCCGGTGGCTGAGAGGCACAGGACCTGCGGCAGAGGTCACGCACAGCGCGGCACTGACAGCAAGCTGGAAAGAACGCTCCAGCTAACCTCCTCTTAAAGGATTTGAGTGGCGGTGGTGGGGAAGCCGCAGGGAAGGCCAGGATACACGGCCTGGCTAGATGAGGGGTAGGAGGTCTGAGAACCACCTGAAGGGTTGAGATCACCTGAAGCCCTCTTATTTTATGAGAAGGGGTCTTACTGCGAGGTCTGAAGTCAGCGGAAAGCTCGGGCGCTGAGGATGGTGACACCTTGAAAGGGCGAGCTTCTATTTCTGTACCTCGACCAGGGCAGAATCCCTGGCCGGCCATCAAAAGATCAGAATTCCACATCAGAGTGGACTTCTTTTTTTGGTTTATTGTTTTTGTTTTAAAACTTTTTGTCTTTTCAGGGCAGCCCTCTCACGACCCCTTCTGTGTTTCTCTCAGACAGAAGTTTTCTTTCTCTCAATAAATATATTCTGCTCTTAAAAAAAAATTAAAAAAATTTTTGTCTTTTAATCAGTCACTTAATCTCTCCAAGACTGTTTTGTTATTAAAATATGCTAACCAGGGTTTTCATATGCTTTATAATTTTTTTGAGATAAAATTCATTTAACATAAAATTAACTTTTAAAGTGAACGGTGCCGTGACATTCACTACTGTCACAGTGTTGTGTAAACACCGTCTCTATCTAGTTCCAAAACATTCCTGCTGCCTCACGGGAAGACCCCGCACTGTACGCAGTCACCGATGCCCGCCGATGGCTTCCTGCCCCACGGCCGACCTTTCCCGGGTGTGTCTGTGGACAGGGTCGCACCGTGTGACCTTGGGCGTCCGGCTCCTTCCGCTCAGTGCAGTGCCGACCGGGCGCAGCCGGGTTGCAGCGCGTTTCAGGAGCCTGGGCCTTGGCGCGGGTGGAGAGCCGGCCAGTGTGGGCAGAGCACGCCGGGCCCGTCCTCTCGGCTGGGGCGAGGCCTTCGGGCCGTCTCCGTCATTTGTCTACTGTGCATAGTGCCGGTGTAAATGTGTGTGCACAGTGTTTGTCTGTGTAACTGTTGTTGTAATTGTTTGTCGGTAAATGTACCACTTTGTACTTTAGGTGGAATCCGGAAGAGGAAGTACTGCACTGGTAAGAAGTCAGTTCAGAATGACTTGCCCTACGTGTCAAAGCAATCTGCAACCTCAAAACTTCCAACAGGCCTTTTGACTTGCCCGTCCCAGCTGTCTTGAAAGTCAAAAAAGAGCTTGTGTGACAAAACCATCAGCAGCTGAGGCCGGGGCACGGCGCATCCGCTAACCCCGCACCCCGGGAGACTGAGGCATGAGGGTCACAGCGTCAAGCCTAGTCTGAGAAATAAATAAGTAAATAAATGGATGCCTGAATAAATAAAAAGGGCTGGGGAATGCAGCTCAGGTAGAAAACCTGGGTTCAGTTCCCAGGGTTGGAAAAAAGAAACCAGAAAGGATGAAGAAAAGGAGCGGCGGGCGTGAAGCCCCGTGCGTGCCACGGCGCTGGCGGGGACCCTGGTGCCGCCGACGCTACCGGGCCCGGTCCCACGGCGAGGGCAGCGCGCGCTGGCCCGGTCACGCCGGGAGAGGGACTTCGGAGTCACGCGGGGTGTGACAGCGGCTGGACACCGGCGGAGGAGCCTGACGAGGCTGTTCACCTGCTCCCCGTTCCTCCCGATGGTCCCGGAGCGGCACCGAGCCTGGCAGAAGGAGACGATGTCACCTCGGGCGCGCTGACCACACCCTGGCTGCCGCATCGTGGCCCTGCCCAGGAGACTCGGGCTGGGGGCCGAGGGCGACCTAGATGCTGACCCGGGCAGCGCTGCGGCAAACTGGAGGTGAGCAGGGAAAGGGAAAGGCGGTGAGAACCGTGGCTCTCTGCCCGCCGGGACCGGCAAAGCCTTAGACAGCAGGAATGCGGGGACCCCAGAGCCAGAGAGGGGTCCCCCTCTTTGGGAGCAGCCAGCACCACAGCCCGCAGGCCCTTCCCGGTTCTGACTGAGTCCCAGAGTCTGTCTGGTTAGTACCAAGCGGCTGTCAGTGGAGCCTCAATTTCTAGACGTTTTCCGAGAGAGGCAACGGAGAGCCGGCCGCACAGAAACGCGCCTGCGGTCAGGCTAGGGAAACGCAGCACCCCAGGAAGAAGGGAAGGTCCCCGGCTGAGAAAAGCGTCGTCCGCTCCCAGAGTCCCAGAACGGTTCCTGCTGACATAACTTGGTCCGTGGGACTTGATTTTCCGACACGTAAATCTTGAAGAACAGGATTGGTGCGTGTCGGGACGAGCTTGGGCGTGTGGGTTTGTGGGAAGGGTGCTTTGGAAGCATCCATTGCCATGGGAGGGTTCTTGAAATCTTCGAAAATCAACAGAAATCTTTTTTAGATGCTTAAATATTCTTATTGTGGACAATTCGCTGAATTATGGAAGAGATAAGACAAAATATTTGCATATTTTCACAATTAAATAACCAGTTCCCATTTTGCCCTTTTTCTTAAATATTTTATTTTTCTATATTTTTTATGTATCTGGAACATTTATGTTCATTAGCTTTCTTGTCTTTCTCTGTCTCTCTCGCTCTCTCTCTCTCGATGTTTTGAGACAGGGTGTCACTGTGTAGTTCAGTCTGGCTTTGAACTCACTATACAGCCTAGGCTGGCCTCAAACTGTGGCAACCTTCCTGCCTTAGCCTCCTGAGTGCTAGGATTACAGGTATGCACGACCACACCTGGCTGATTTCCCGCTTTTAAAAAACTACTTATTTGTACGTCTACTTCTGGATGTTATTCTGGAACCAATGGTCGTTCTTAGGTTGGGTTTCCTGGAGAATTGCTATTCTATTCCCAGGTAGAACAAGGGAAATCAAGACCTAGAACTGTTTGTGCATGGCTAAGATTTGAGCAAACCCTCTCTCCGACAGACCTCAGAGGTGCTGATTTCCCCCTGAAACAGTATAGTGATGAGTTTTTGGAAAATTTCATAGTTTTGGGTAAACTTTCATTGGAAAATTGATTATGCTTTGCAAATTTACCCCAAGATTATTATGAGAAGATTGAAACATGTATCTGGTAGTGCAATGGGAACAAACTGTCTGGGGGTGAATTGGAGAAGGGAAATAAAATTTTAAACAATTAGTCTCAGGCTGCACTCTGGGTAGAAATTGCTGTTGGACGCCTTTGCCTTCTTTTCTGTTTGCTTAACCCCTACTCATGCTTCAGAACCAATCTAAACCCTACCTTCTCCGGGAGGTCCTTCCCAGCTCAGATTTTATGTTAGCCCTCCTAACCTGACTGCGTGACTGACTATAAATGACTCAAAGTGTTTGACAACCTTTAGCTTTTGCTATGCACAGTTGATAAGCTCTGGGGAGATCACAGATGACCACAGATTTCCCTCCCTTTGAAAACCGGGACACATCTCTCCTCCCTTTGGATGCAGGGCGTGTCAGTGACCTGTGACCAGTGGCCCATGGTGGAAGGGAGAGTTCCTGTTTCTGAACCCAAGTGGTAACAGAACAGCAGCACCTACCCACCCTTCTCTGGGGTCCCTTGATTTGGGGACCAGCCACCAGGTAAGCAGCAGACTCCCTGGGTTCACCTCGCATAGGACTACAGCAGCGCTGGGCCGCCCCCCCCGCTGTTGCGGCCCGCTCAGCCCCGGCAGCCACTCGGATGAAGGCACCAGCACGTGCTGTGTGGAGGAGAGCCGAGACCCTCACACAGGGCTCTAACAGAACTGACCCACAGTCTCTACATGCTCGGGCCGCCCCAGTGAGGCCCCAAAGCCATGGATCAGAACAGACCACTAGAATGAGTCCTGACCCAGTCCTTGATCGCTAAGTTATGAAACACAACATCACTGGTTCATACACTGCTATTATGCAGCAATAGATAACAAGTTCCTTGAGGTCAGGAACTTGATCCGCACTACAGCATGTAGCGAGCACATTCACCGTGGGGATGTGTATGCGAGTGTAACGCATCTCAATTTCCTTATCCCTTTGTCCTCCCCCTCCAAGCCTTCTCCCTTCCCCACCTACTAAAGCTCCAGATCTCTTCCAGAGCACCCCACCCTCTGCTGTGCAGTCCAGCTCCCAGAACAGTCTCGTGAGCTGGCGGGCTGTGGCTCTTCAGGTCTGAGGGGAAGCCTGGGCTCTGCGTTTCTAACGAGCTGCCGGGGCTGCCGCTGCTACTGCTCCCAGACCACACTTTGGGCTGAGAAGCATCCTGAGGTGTGGAGCCCACCGGCCCGCACATAGTGGAGGTGCCTCCGTACGGCTTTCACTTCTGGACCAATGACTTGAACAGCCTAATGAACGGAAAAGCATATGCCAGAAGACATTCAAAGCATGATTTCTTAAAGCATGGTCTCTGGATCCACTTATATTCATATTGCTTGAATTTGTTAAAAATGTAACTAAATCTCAGTTCTACAAAGTCGGCGTGGGAAGGACAGGAGCCACCACACCAGATCACGTTCCCAGGCCAGCCTTACGCGCTTTGTGACTTGGGGTCTGCTGGCGAAGGAGCCAGAGCCCGACTCGGGGACCCGGGCCCTGCTGTAATGTGCACCCCTAACTAATGGGGAGGATATAGTGTCACCTTTCCACAGTGGGGTGTACCCTGCTGTGCCTACCCTCGGCCAGCTGGACCTCCCCGCTCTTGCCCTCTGCACCCAGGCAGCGGGGAGGAGCCCTCATCTCTGCTGCCCTCTGTGGGCTCGCTTAGGGCTGGACAAGAGCAGGAGCACATGATGCAGGAAGCGCGATTCCACTTTCCAAGCCAGGACTCGTGGCAAGGCCAAAGTCTCCTCAGAATAACATATGCCTTTGTTTGATACTGTAATTAAACTTAAATCATTTCTAGAATTATGTTTTAAATGGTAATTGTGCGGCCTTTAAGGTTTCTTTTTGCCTTGAGCACCATTGGGTAAATGTGTTCATGATTGAATTAGCAGACCTTTGATTTTAAAAGGACTTTTCGGTGCTCTTTTATGGTAGATTAAAAAGCAATTTACTAATTTACAGTTCATAGAAATCCCATGCCCTCCTTGAGTTTCGTGAATCAATTCATACGCACCCCTAAACTCCCAACCACAGCATCACATAGTGTACGTGGCGAGTCCCTCTTGGTGCCCAGCATAATCCCTTCTCAGGAATTCCTTAATTTGTCACTGTCCGCTTAGAGTCTCCAACCTGCAAGAGGGAAGTTTAATCAACAGGACAGGGAAGTACACCCTTAATTACTTCCTCATCTTTTCTCCAATCTACTCTCTTGATTAGAGTAAGTCATCACAATTGAAAGACAATTGGAAAAAAAGGGGCGACTTACCCAGGGCTCTTCCTGCTGGCCCTGGCTCCCTCTGTAGTAGAGAAGGCAAGTCTCTTCTGGGACTCTGTTTCAAAAGAATTCATCATCACCATCACCACAGAGGCAGCCAGTCCAGTTTGACTGTGTCCCCCAAAATCACACATTGGAAATTGACCCCCAGTGTGGCAGTGTTGGAGGAGGGGAGTGGGGAGAGGGGATTAGGCCCTCAGGGGCCCGGCTTCGGGAGAGGGTCAAGGCCCGTTAGGAGGGTGCCCTCTCACACAAAGGCAGTCCCTTTCTCTCCCTTTCTCCCTTGCTGTCTCCCTTTTGCCTGTCCTCTTGCCTTTGGGCTTTGAACAACACAGAAAAAAGTCTTCCTCCTGATGTTGGAACCTTGATCACAGACTCCCAAGATGCCAAAGGCATGGGAAACCAGCTTCTTTTCTTTTTAAATTACCCAGTCTCTGACATTTTGTCAAAGCAGCAAAAAATGGACTAAGACATAATAGTAGTAGTATTTAGTGAAGTAGATATAATAGTAGCAATAATTAATGATAGTAGTAGTGATTGATAAAAGTACAGAGCTTATAATTTGCCAGCTAACTGTTCACTTATTTAATCTTCACAGCTCTCATGTGTTAGGAGTCAAAGACATTAAGGTACCAATTAAATAACTCCAGCAGTGAACCCCAGGAGCCTGGCTCCACACCGGTCTCCTGCTGCTGTGACACAGTTATGCCTCCCGGCAAACTGGCTCTGTCCACGCCAGCGTGCCTGGTTTCAGCCTGGTGCCTGGGCTCCCTAAGGAGGTGTCCAGGGTTTCTACTGTGGACAGGCATGCCAGTCAGCCAAGAAAGCTTTTAGAGCCCAGTGCACCTGGAGAAACTGACAACTTGTTTTATACTTTTTTTCTATTTTCCTTTCAAATTCAACTGTAAATTGTATTTCAGCCTTTGACAAGTCGGCACGAGTCTGTCACAGTGAAACCGAAAGGCTCGAGCCCCTGGTGAAGGGCTGAGCGCTGTCCCTTGGTAGCTCCGTGGGAATGAAGCTGGCTGGTTTGGAGGTGGTGCCAGGCCTGTTGCCCTCTGCCAGCCGCCCTGCCAGAGGGGATGGTAGTGAGCCTTGTGCTGGATTTGCCTGCCTGTGGCCACACAGAGGGGCTGGGGCAGCAGAGGAGGTCTTTCCTGGCTCTTACAGGGCTCCGACCTATGTAGTGGATTCAGACTGGGGAGGGAAGTTGAGGAAGGGTTGGGAGCAAGTGCCTAGACTGCTGAGATGATCCAGAGGGGCCCCTGGGAGGGTGGAGGAGCGAAGCCAGACAATCCAGCTGTGGACACAGCACCACGTGATGGGTGAGCTGATGGGCTACCCAGAACCTTCTGTGAAGACCACAATGCTTTCAAATCGGAGAAGAATATAGAGTCTGATGTGCTTGCTGAAACATTAACACTCCTACGTTATAGGTCTTCTTGGGCCTGAAATAAAAGATAAATCATTTCTTCTAATGGTCATCCCTTCGTAACTGATAAGACACAAGTGGTGAAGGAAATAGAATTTCAGAGCCTATCCTCTAAATGTTGTATTTCATTTTCACCCTTCTTCTGTAGCAGAATATGCCTTCCCCAGCCAGTCCGTCAGTTGCCCAGGTAACAGCTCCTGTTACTTCTGTCACTTAGAAATGGCTGGTCCCTGTGATGCGTGGTGGAACAGCCAGTCGCAGACAGCCTTGTACTCTGCCTCTGTGCTTTGCCTTTGCAGCCCCATGAAAGCCCCTCCCTGAGCCTTCAGGGCCTGATATTTTGGGAATGATCCCGATCAGTGCCTGTTGATGTAAAATAAATCCACCTCCAAATCCTGGGCGTCGTTCGCGTGCTCACGCTTGCTGTGGTACTAACGCGGCGGCAGCTGGGCAGGCAAGTCTGGCTCTGTCTTTCCCTGGGTCGGTGAGGCAGCAGGTGTTTGTTCAGTGACCGCCAGCAGGGGACAGCCCCGAAGCCAGGTGGCCTGGGCCTCCGGTGTGTCTGGGACACGTGAAGGCCTCAGTGGCAGGACCTCCTCCAGGGACCAGCATGGCACCTCGACCCCGGAACACTTCTTCCCTGAGCCCACGATCACCTGGCCAAGCCAGTGTGGCCCAGCCCTGTGGGCCAGGTTCGAATGCGCCCTGAGCCCTTGGAGAGTGGCCTTTCCTGGGTTACCGTAGACTCACAGGTGCTGTGCGGCGACACCACAGAGCAGAATGGCAGGTGACGAGCAGCCGCAGCCTCAGCACTGAGGCGGACAGTCCCGTCTGTATTTCAAACAGCCCGGACCGAGATTTGACCCCTTCATCAGTTAGGGAATTATTATATTTCCCCCTAAACCACTCCTGTCACTGTCATTGCCAGAGAGACCAAGGAGCCCGTCTTCGTGTGTCTGACCCCCGCGCGGCCTTTCCGCTGACCTCTACTGTGCTTCTGTCCAAACAGCGCCCAGCTGATTCTCTGCCCCGTGCCTCTTCTCTCGAGTCTCCCTCCTCTGCATTGCCGGGCTGTCCCCCAACCCCTCCTCGCTCCCCACTCCTTCCTGATTTCACAAATTAGCATATTATAATCATTAACTGGCCGCCACCCTGAAAGCCACTCCTCACCTCGAGGAGAGGGAAGTATCACTACCAAGTTTCGCCCCAGTCCTGCGCCAGCTCTGAGTCCTTTGGCGTCTGCCACTGCTGTGAAATTGCAATAAACAAGGGACTGCGCTTATATTTCTAACCTTCCCTCTGCTGGCTCCAGGGACACGGATTGAATGCTGAATACTCAGAGCACGCTGTCACTTTCTGCATGTGTTACATATGCTTCAAAAGACAGCTGGGCTTGGTACATAAACATCGCATCTTAGTCCCTTTTACTTCCCCTTCCCTGCCCCTCCCTCCAACTCTACTGATGAATGCATTCATTATGTGCTTTAATAAAACCAAGAAGGGAAGAAAGAAAGAAAGAAAGAAAGAAAGAAAGAAAGGAAAGAGAGAAAAAGAAAGAAAGAAAGAGAAAATTGGGAGAGGCTCAGCAGAGGGTGTGGAGAGGAACAGGAAGGGAATTCTGTAATGTAGCAGGAAAATAGTCATTTCTCTTATGGAAAGAAATTCATCACCGCGGTAACCCGTGATGAGTTGGTTTGAGTTGGTTTCAAAATGAAGTGTTAGTAGTTTTCTAGGACTCAACCGAAATACACATGTATTTCCCATATTCTTAAGGGAGACGAAGAGCTGAGAATGGTGAGGAGAAAGGACGGTTAAACGAAGATTAAAACACAGCCTGAAACATCTCTGTCGCCTGCCCTGGCCACCACGGGTTCTCTGTCTCCACTCCAAGGTCAGCAGATCGTGAAGCAGGTGCCCTGCAGGGGCCGAGGACACTGTGTGCTTGAAGGCAAAGGCTGTGTGTGCTGCCCTGAGCCCAGGGCTGCACCACACACCCGGCAGGGCCTGGGCGCCTGCTCTGAGCCAGGCGCTGTGTCCGCACCCGGGCCCCCCTCCCTTCAGGCCAGCCCTATGAGGAAACAAAAGTGACTCCCCCACCTCAGCGACAGGGACACAGGAGCTCAGAAAAGTTAAACCAAAAGCCAAAGGCACAGAGATGGTCACATATCCAGGTGACCAATGGTGCCTTTACATTTTTTAAAAATGTTTTTTAAATGAAAGGCATTCCACACCCGAGCCAGAAACGAGCTGGGGGAGGGGCCGTGCTCTCTGAGGAGTGGTGGGCGGGCGGCTTCGCTGTCTTCTATCATGCAGACTCCAGCTCCGAGTCCCAAGCAGAGGCCCGGGCTTCCATTTGGAGCCCCCGAGAAGGGGGAAGAGGGAATCGCAGGGAGGTATGCTTCTCTTGAAGGAGCTGGCTTGGAGTTGAAGTCAGGCCATGCTCATGCCTGTGTCTCGTTTCCCCACCCATGGTCACGTTGGGCACCCTGCAATGGCGAGGGGCTGGGAACATGGATTCTGTGAGTGGCCATGGGCCCAGCTAATGAGTGACCAGTGTGCTTGGAGGCCAACAGGGAGGAAAGAGAGTGGGGGGACAGAGGGGAGAGGCAGTTAACCAGAATGTGCCAGGGCACTGGACTGAAATTTCGCCTATGTGGTGAAAGGAAGAGTTAGCAAATAGAGCAAACAAGATCGTAGAAGGCATCCTCAAGGCGCTTAGCCACCTTTTAGGTACATATAAGTGCCTGTGTAGTATTATTGACACAGGTCAAGAACCTACTGAGACCCCATTCTAGTGCTTACTAAGTGTATGACCTGGGGCACTGCCAGCATCAGCCTGTTTTCTTACCTGTAGTCTTGTCCTGATAGCACAGCCTCCTGCCATGACAAGGGTTACACGGAATAATCCTGGTGCAGAGTATTCCCCAGGACTGAGTAGCAGAGCAGTTGGGAGTGTCAATAGAACAGCGAAAGTTTGAACCCTAAATTAACCGTGACTGTCAATAAGTTTAGTTAGAATTTGCAAGTGTTGTGCTTTCCCTTGGTGTTCTGTTGTGTTTACCTGCAAACATCTTGATTTTCGTCTTTGTTCTTAAAGGATATTTTTGCTGGGTATAAAACTGTGGGTGGACAGTGATGTTTTTCTTTCAGTGCTTAATGATTCTCCTGGCCGTGGTTGTTTCTGGTGAACTGTCAGCTCTAATTCCTGTTACCATTTTCCACCAATTCTGTGTCACTCTGTCCCTAACGGCTTCCAAGTTTTCCCCTTTATTTTTGGTTCTCAGCAGTTTGACTCTGATGCACATTTATGGGTTTTTCTTGGTATTTATTGTTAATGATTTGCTGAGCTTCAATTAATAGATTTATGTCTTTCACAGGAGTTTAGAAATTTTGGTCATTACTTCTTCAAGTTTTTTGTTTGTTTGTTTGTTTGTTTTGCATCGCTCTCTATTCAACTTTGGACCTAATTACCCATGTGTTAGTCATTGTGATTTCATTCCATAGATCCATGGAGTTCTGTTCATATTTTTCAGATTTTAAAATCTCTGGTCTTCAGAATGAATAATTTTTTTCTGTTCTTCAATATTGCTAAGTCTTTCCTTTGGCACAGTAATTCTTTATTAACCCCATCCAATGAAATTTTATTTTTCATTGGTAACTTTCCATTTGATTCCTGTCTGCATAGATTTCCTATTTGCCCATTCTTTAATACAATGTTTTCTTTTATGTCCTTGAACATAGTTTTAATGGCTGTTTTAAGTTGTTTTATGCCAGTTTAAATATTCAGATCATCTCTAAGATCTTTGATTTCACTTTCTTCTGAGTCTTCAGTCACATTTTTTTAATTTCTTTAAACGTTTGGACTAAGTCTGGAATATTGAGTGACACATTATTAATACTCAAGTTGTGTTTTATCCTTCTGAGAGTTACCACTGTCTCTAAAAAACAAAACAGCAACTAACTTGGCTGGGCAGCAGTTGAAATCTCACTCAGCACTTCCAGATCTATGGCGGCTGCTGAAAACCTTCTGCTCTGCGATGCATCCCGTGGTCAGCTAGAGAAGTAGGCAGGGTGAATAGGCAGAAGCTAAGTCCGTCTCTCTCAGAATATCTTCCTCCTTGTTTTTACACTGATACACTTACTCCGAACTTGTTCCTCTGAGTTTTCAAGACAGTAAGAGTTTCTGCCCTAGGGTTAATTGCCCTGCATGACACAGATTAGAGCCTACCTTTAGGTAAAAGGGCATAAAAAAAAAGAAAAATTCGTGTAGTGCCATTTGCTTCTCCAAATGCTGGCTCCCTCCAGTGTCAACTTTGGTTGTTCTCCAGGGCTATTGCAGGTATCTGTCTAATTATATTCTGTCCAGTGTTTATAATGTTCTTGTGAGAGTTGGTGTGGTGGGGGCTTTTCTTTCATTGTCAGAAGCTTGGAGGTCTGCTCCACTGCAAGTCATGCTTGGAAATAACTAACTGTGGCAAAGCTCTCTCTCTCTCTCTCTCTCTCTCTCTCTCTGTGTGTGTGTGTCTCTCTCTCTTCCTCACTCTCCCTCTTTTTGTGGGTATCAGGAACTAAACTCAGGACCTTGTGCTTGCCAGGCAGGCACTGTGCCACTGAGCTAAATCCCCAGCCCTGTGGCAGATCAAAGGTGGCTCAGATTCTTTAAAAACCCCTCCTGCTGAGACGTGGAGTCTACAGTCTTTCCTCTGGAATCTGAGCGGACTGTCCCTCAGCCAAAGGACCCCAGCAGACATGACCCTGTGCCTGTTTGCAACAACCTTGTCATAGTCACTACTCATTTCCGCTTATAAGAATACTCATAGTTGCCATACAGAAATCCTGAGGCTTCTGTGCTGTGAGTAAGCCCCAACCAGCCACAGAGAGAAGCGCAGTACAGAAACAGACTCAGCTGTGTATCTTGAAGGATAACAAGGAGGAGAAAGACGGAGCCAGAGCCTCATGGGACTGACTATCGGGGAACCCCTGCATTGAGGCCCCAATTTCCTGCAAAGCATTACTGTGCACAGCAAGAAGAAAGAGCAAGAGACACAATGGCAATGCAGTGGGGATCGAGATGGCCGGTTTTTCAGGGGGCAGCCAGAACCTCAGTATTTATTGATCATATTTACATTGAGGAAAACGGTGAGAGGTTGAGCGGATGACGCAGGGGGTGGTGGTGACCTTAAACCAATGAGGATCTTATGTTGATGAGGATAGTGGGGAGAGATGGCGAGTTAAAAAGAAGTTTGTCCTTTTCCCCAAGCGAAACCTTTTTTTATTACTATTTGGTTCTCAAGGAGCCAGGACATGTTCGGCTGATGCAGCCTTGCCCTGGAGTGCCACAGCATCGTGGGACCACTGAAGCCTCAGCTGGAGCTGGTGGCACCTGGGTTACGTTTCCGCGTACCACAGCCAGCTCCATGGCAGGATACCAGGCCTCAGACAGGCCCTAATCACCGTTCAATTATGAGATGATTTTTCCGTGAAAATTAGATAGGATGGCCCTTGACAACTACCAGCTTTCCAGCTTCCGTCTTCTAGCTCACCCCCGCTTCAGTTACAGGTGTGCATCACAATGCAGAGGTATACTAGCTCCGCTGTCCTCAGCCACAGAACTATGATGCGTGCAAGACCGGTAATACATCATTGTTCAGAGGGCCTGGGGTGTATCTTAGGGAGGGAGCGCAGCCTGTCCTGTGCAAGAACCTGGTTCAGTCCCCAGCACTTTCCCACAAAATTACTATTTAAATCATTAAATTTAGGAGTAGTTTTTACATAGTAACAGCTAACCAGAATATAAGCAATTTTATAATATTCTAAATAACAATTCTTTTTTAACAGAAGTGCCATGCCTGTATTATGCCAAGGTCAACAAGTACTCACACCGAGTGAAAATTTGCATACTGTATCTATACTCCATGAGTTTCTCCCCTCTCAGCTGCTTCTGGAATTATAGTCAGAGCCTCAGGAGAGGATGACTGGGCGTTAGGGGGCACACTTTGTAAATCAACTGAGTCTGTGATAGCAGAATCAGTAGTGCCATTATTGACATGAAGAAACTGAGACACAGTTTAACTAAGGATAAATGGCTGGAGTGGTCACCATGGTGGTGTTAGGATTTGAATTGAGTGTTCCCAAATTCATTGCTTAGTTCAGAGAACATATTGATTGTTCATTGATTGATTTTGGACAAGTTAGATCAATGGGCATAGATGAGTTCAAAAATAGCTACTATTAACCAATTGCAAGTCTTAAAAGGAAAATCAAGTGGAAGACTTCGGGTCTCCTTTTTTGCGCTGATCCCTGTTAACATCAATTAGTCTTCACCCCACTATGATATTCTAATTTTTAGCGCAAAGAGAAAAATGAATTGATTTCAGGGTTGAAGTCTCTTAACATTTAAAAAGAAATAGTTCCACTGAAAATATGGGCAGTTTAGCAATAGAATAAATGGCTTGACATTTGTGAGGGCAAAATAGTCAATATAAAGAGAATTTTCGTATTGAAAAATAAATCATTAACATGGCTATTTCTAAGTTCGATGTTAAAAACTTGAGTATACCATTAATATATCTTCCTTCTACTTTTTCTTGATTAAGGCAGTCTCTGTCACGAGAAAGGAGCTGGCTTGCCTGTTACCACTGACAGCTGGCTATTGCAGCAGTCTCAATTTCTTCCTCCTTCCTCACTGTTTTAGTACCAAAATAGGAACTCATTCCATGCTGAGCAGATTCAGAGACAGAGATTCAGCACGTTGATGTAGTGCTGTAAACATCAGACTGCCACAGAAGCATTCTGTGAGACTCTATGTTCTCTCTTTTCAGTGTCATGATAATAGATAGAAGATAGATATAATCTCAATCCCTTTGTTATAGTTTAGTTTAAAAATGACGCCCGAAATTCTCATCTGTTCACAGACAGGGAGTTAAGAAGATCATGGGGAGCTGTCGCTGACTTGCTGTTAGGAGGTGGGGTCTGTATGGAAGGGGTGGTCCCTGGGGGGGGTGTCCGGAAAGGTGCCTCTTCCTCCCGGCCGGCTGCCGTGGTGTAGGCAGCCTTTCCTCCGCCAGGCCCCTCTGCCGTGCACTTCTGCCTTGGCGTCAGCCCGCCACGGATTGTGACCACGGACTGTAACCGTGACCCAAAACAATGTTCTCCTACATTGTGCATGTTGGCTATTTCGTTCCAGTGACAAGAAAGTGACCAAGACACTTCTCTTCTTAAAGATGAGCTGGCCTCATGGACTGATTTTGAATGGACAGAATGCAACAGAAAGATGCTGTGTGGCTGCTGAAACTAGTTTAGAAAAGACAACGTGGTTTCCTCCTGGTGTCCTCTCAGGATGCTTGCTCTAGGAACACAGGCATCACGTGGTAAGGGGGACCAGGACACAGAGAGAGGCTGTGTCAGCACCGACCGAGGGCCCGACTCACAGCCCCTATCGGCAGCAGGCAGAGGAGTTGGGGAGACCTGGACATGCGTCATCCTTGGCCGCTCTCTGCAGTCGAGCGAGAGATCCCGAGTGAGAACTGCCTTGCCAAGCCTAGTCAGCCTCTGGAACTGTGAGAGGAAATATTAACAAAATGATCGTAGTTGTTTTAAGCCACTATATTTTGGGGGATTTGTTACAAAGCAGCAGAATACTGGATCACCATGAAAGCAAGGTGGATTTCATTCAGTTCCTCATGGTCTAAATGTGTTCATAGCTCCTCAAAGCCAGAGTTCCCTATCTCCGTTTAGATTTCCCCCCAGACGTACCTATAACAAGGACCTGGCTATAGACAGCTAATTTTGGAGGTGATCACAGGAAGGAGAAGTAGAGTAGAAGGAAAAGTAAGGTAGTGAAGGTAAAAACCCAGTAAATGTTTCCAAGTAAGTTGACTACTACTGTGGTCACTGGGGCTGGAGTGGTGGGGACATTTATCACCCGCATCCCTCACTGACCAGGCTGCCAGCAGGGGCGTTAACTCGTCTGTGTGTGCATAGATGAGTGTACTTCTGCAGCTCTCGAGCAAGCAAACTAAAGGGACCTCACCACGCATGCTTCATGTAGAACCCAGAAGTGAGTCATCCTGTCTCGGTGCTGAAACCAGGCGGATCAAAATGTGTAGCATTAAGTCACAGGTATCTACTACATCTGATCCATTTCCCACATTCCAGCCAGGAGAACATTTCAAAACCCAAATATACTCTTATTATACTCTCCTAATTCAGGTCCTTCAGTGAGCCCCTACTGATCACGGGAACACAATGAAAATCCTTACTGTGGTGGTACTGTGGCCCTTCATCATACCAATCTCCTTCTCGCTGCATGCCAGCTGAGCTGGCAGTGCTTTGCTCCCCCTCCCCAAAGCCACAGGAACTCCGCACGTGTGGTTTCCTCTGCCTGGAATGCTCAGCTCACCCCCCACCTCCAAACCAATTAGATAACTCCTGCTCATTCCTCCCATTTCAGTTCTCGAATTTCTTCCTCAGGGAGGGCTTTCCTGAGTCCTTCCACTCCCAGACTGGATCAAGTTCCTCCAAAAACTAACTTCAGTGTGTGATTATATTCCCGCTTAGGTCTTCGTCCTACTGATGTCTGTCTCCCATTGCAGACTGAAGCCACCAAGACATGTGACTCATGTTGCAAATCAGTAACTGGAACATAGAAGATGAATGAGTGTGTGTGAGCAAGTGTGTGTGTGTGCACACGTATGTGCTTGCAGATGAGGCACAAACATCTGCATCCTTTCGGTCCTAGAGAGCTTTTGGAAGACCTGAATTCACCAAAGTTTCTTCTCAAGAGTCTCCACCTTTGGATTACTCCTCAGACCTCCTGCAAGCCAGCCTCCTCTCGGTCTATGACAACACTCCCCCGAAGGAGACGTGAGGGGGGGAGTCAGTGAGGGGTGCAGGCAGAGCAGACCCACTGCGAATCTCCTGAAGGGCAGACATGCTTTTAACTGCTGTCCCTCTAAAGAAGCAACCAGAATTGCTAGCTCCTGCTGTCTCAAATAAACCTGACCAAAAGACATGTGGACCTCCTTTACACTCCAGAATTTTTCACCAAGATGGCAGAATGCTCCAGAATTCCCCAGTGTGTTGGGAAACTAGTAATTCAAATGGATAAGGGAGGAGAAGGAAACTCAACTTCGAATGTTCAGAGTTTAGTGGCAATAAAAACAGCAGACAAGCTCCTATTTAGGCATGCATAAGAAAAGGGATTGGATATCAATCCAAGGAGTGACCCTGGTTATTTGTAAGGACAGGCAAGGCCACATCTGGAACACTCTACAGAGTTCCAGTCACCTGATTACAGAAGAACGTTACAGAAGTGGAGGTGGTACCGAGAGGGCACTGAGAGCCACACAGGAGTCTGAAGGATCTTAGTTATTCAGAGTGGTATTCTTTGGCAAAGGAGAGGTTAAGTGGGAGCTCATTACAGAACAGACAATTCTGAAGGGAGCAGAGAGGATAATTGTTTCAAGGCTATTTGAGTTAATGTCAAATATGAGAACAAGGGTTAGTAACTTAAACTAAGAAAGTGAGTTTAGACAGGCATTTTCTACATCAAGAGTAAATGATATAAAACAAAGAATTGAAGATGATGAAAATGAGGGAAATGGATTTTACTGAGACGAAAACATGTAATTTTCCCAGTTTTAGTTCATTTATATCAAATAATGAAGAGTGATTTTTTTCTTTTCTACTTTGAACAATTGTTTCTTATTAGCAGTGTTAAGGTTAAAACATCAGTTAGAGTGGCTATAATTTTAGAAAATCTAGAGCAGACGTTGCTAAATCAAAAGAAAGAACACATGGTTAAGAACGCATCTTTTGTTTGTCCTAAAATGTTACGGATTTCTGAACTGAGTCTACAGAAATACATTAACATTCATAAATTTGCACTGATGGACAATCGCGATGAAATCTTTCTTTTCCTCAGGTGACTGACATAACCATATGGTGATTTCAAAAGCACTAGATACTATTTTACATGGTGAAAATTGGGGAGGGGAGCAAGGATATCATGCATTAAAATACTGACCATACGCAGGGGTTTGTTTGAACTTCATCTCAATAAACATAACGGGGCTCAGCCAACATTTAGGAAGCAGCTTCAGCTACGCACTGGGCACTGAACAAAATCCAGTGCCCAGAAATAAGGCCCTGAGTGGTATCTGATCAGACTCCATCTCAATTCTCAAGGAGCTTCAATGGCACGATGACACTGATGTCACAAAACAAAGGGACGAGAGGGCTGGAGGACAGGGGAGGCCCATGGAGGAACAATCTGGGCCACAGGTACAGAGGTTAGTTTGAAGCCCTCCTCCGCCACTGGCTGACCATCTCTGGTAAGTCCCTTCTCTGTGCCTCACTTTCCTTATCTGTAAATGAGAGTGATAACCACACTCCCAGAATGTGAGTTGAAAATAAAGTGAAAGGATGCGTATGTCTCACACATTGCTAGTACGCAGCGGGCACTCCCAAATGGCAGCTGCAACTTGAGCTGAAGGTGCAGAAAGGGTAAAGATCACCAAGGCAGGAATTAGACCTATGTGATGTGCTGTATTATCATTGTTGGTGTCATCCTTGTTGCAGTACTGGGAGTTGAACCCAGAGCCTCCACACTGAGCTACGTACCTGGCTCTTTCTACATTTTTAAAGTTTTGAGACAGAATCTCCCTGGTCACTGAGCCCAGCCTGGGCTTCCACTTGTGATTCTCCAGCCGTGGTCACACAGACAGAGCGTTGGGATTATGAATGTGTGCCACTACGCCCAGATGAGAGCTTTTACCTTCTCATCGTGCTGTGTACAGTAACGAGCGCTCACTACAGTGACCAGCTTTTGGCAAGTGTTCAATAAGGGCTAACTGCTATTGTTACTATTCTAGCCTGCACTAGTAGGAAGCATCAAACCTATATTAGATAACTGAGTTATTTTTCCTTTGCTCCTGTTATACCCGGAGCATAACCTAAGCTTTTGCCCTCACTTGCCCTGCTGCCATTCTCTTCACCAGGTCCACCAGGGTTGTGAGCCAAGAGTCGCAGCGTCTGGTTTGTGGTCCATATCAAAGTGAAGTCACCATGCACCGAGGTGCAGTAGTAACTCATGGAGAGGAAGCTGCTTGCTTTATTCCTTCAGATCATAATATTAGTACGGATACCGTGACAAGAAAGTTTAATAGTGAAAACATTTGGGAAGCTAGGTTTTTTATTTTTATTTTTTATCTTTTTTTATTTTAAACAAAAGGAAAATAAGAAATCAAAACATAACAATTTCACATCAACCAACAAAACAGCAACAATCATCAGCATATTGGATATTACCAAAAATTATTTAAGATAAAAAATATAGACATGAAGCATTATCTAACAAATTATTAACACAATGTTTTCAAATGAACATTTCACATTGAAAGTAAAATCTGAAGGTGACCCTGAGAAAATTACATTTCACTCAAAATTCTTTTTTCTCTGTCACAACTAATTTTTTATATACATAGTTTTTGTTTCAGATGACATGATACTCTACCTAGAAGATCCCAAAAACTCCACCAAGAGACCCCCAGATTCAATAGGCAGACCCAGCAACACAGCTGGCCACAAAATCAACTCTCAAAAATCAACAGCATTCCTGTACACGACCAACAACGTCACTGAGAGAGAAACCAGGGAAACAACACCCACTACAATAGCAATTTCCCTCTTAAGACTGCTTTCATTGTGTCCCACAAGTTCCGGTATATTGTATTGTCCTTGTTGTTCAACTGTAGAAACTATCTAATTTCTTCTTTAATTTCATGTGACCCAATGATTGTTCAGAAGTGTGATATTTAATTTCCATGTGTTAAGGAAGTTCTTGTGTTTTCCTTTGACATCAATTTCCAATTTCATTGCACTATGGTCTGATAGTATGCATAGGATAATTTCAATTCCTTTACATTTACTTAAGCATATTCTATGAACCAATATATGGTCTATTTTGGAGAATATTCCATGTGCAGCTGAAAAGAATGTGTATTCTGCTGTTGTAGGGTGGAAGATTCCATAAACATCTACTAAGTCCATTTACTCAAAGTTTTGATTTAATTCTAATATTTTATTAGGTTTTTTAATTATGGAAAATTCTAAGCATATGCCAATAGTAGAGTCATCAGTATAACGAATCTCTGTGTACGTATTTCCCAGTTTAAGGAGTTATTGGCACCCAATCAACCTCATTACCCAGGCTCCTTTCCCATATTGCTTTCTTGCTTTAAAATATATCATAGACATAAAATATTTTCATTAGTACTTTGGTATGTATCACTAAAAGACAGACATTGCTTCTTGAGCTAATCACAATACTATTGTCTTACCTGAAAAATTAATAATTCCTCTATATCATCAGATAATCTAATCGGTGTTCAGATTTTTCTAACTGTGTTATAACTTCTTCTTTTATAATTGATTTGTTCTACTCAGAATCCAAGCAAGGTAACACTTTGCATCTTGTTGATATGTTTCTAAAGCACTTTTTAAATCTCTGGATTCTCTCCTTTTTATTTTCTTACTACTTATTCATAAAAGAAAATGGATAATTTTTCATGTAGAACTCCCCACAGAACACTCTGGGTCTGCTGAATGCACTCCCAGAGTTTAAACATTCTTTTGCTCCCCGTATGCCTGTAGTAGCATCTAAGCCTTAATTGTAAGGTGTGTATTTCGTGTTACGTTAGGAGTTACATGGTTCTGGCTGCTATTTTTTCCCCACAATTTCACAATTGATCAGTAGGTTCCAGTATTGCTGGCCTGATTCATATTAAGTTCACTACTAGGCTTCCATTTAATAGTTTTAGCTGCTAGCTGAATCTAAAAATGGCTCTAAAGATCAGGGAAGATCCAATATTCCATTAAGAGATTGCAAAATAATGTTGCAATTCTATCTTTTCCTATTGTGTATTTTTTAGCTACAGTTCTTACAACTTTTTGGTTACTTTGAAGTATTATTAGGAAAGAAAAGACAAAATAAATATTTGATTGTTTTTATTTGCCAATTTCTAGACTAATGACTTTCTCCCAAGTATCCTGAAAAATTACCAGTTACTTTTTTTTTTTTTTTTTTTTTGGTTTTAAAGAGGGAAAAACAAAACAAAACAAAACACAAGAAAAACAAGAAACAAAAGAGGTAAGTAGCAATAACAAAAAAACTCCAAACAATAACAATACAGGCTTTCAAAACAAGGTGATAGGAACTTAACAAAGGTTGTTATTTTGCATAATTATCTTCAAAAGAGTTACTCAGATTACCAAATAAAGACATGCAAAATTGTTTCAACCCTATGAGTGTTACCTGTTTTGTTTCAAGAACTAATAGAATTAGTAGCACAAAAAGATATGGAACGCTTCACGAATTTGCAAGTCATCTTTGAGCAGGGGCCGTGCTAATTTTCTCTGTATCATTCCAATTTTAGTATATGCACTACTGAAGCGAGCACTACTTCTTTATCTTTACGCACTTAGATATTTTAACATATTTGATGTATTGCGATACATGACTCTTGTTACTTGTTTTGATGGCAAGACTCTTCCATTTGGGGGCAAGGGCAGCCCTTTCCTGTTGAGTCTTGTGTTCACTGATTTGATCTTGGGTGTCTTTGATGCATGTACTGCTTTCTGGTGTAATAAGACAGTTCAGACTCACCTTCCACAAGCCCAGGACCAACCGCTTCTCTAAGAAGTACTCATTCCTGTTAGTAAGAAATGACATTCGAGATCACAATCTGGGGACTAGTTTGTGCATTGCTCCTGGCCTGGCCATTGTTTCTGGAAGGCTAGATTTCAATACTTATCTGCAAAAACAAAGGCCAAGAACTAGAAGTTTACAGGAACACGTTACCCTGGTAACTGATTTGCTATGCTACCCCAGGAAAAACAGTTTTCAAATATTGTCAGAGATTCTGCAGATTGATTCCCCTAAAATGGCAGCATGATTCTAAAATGCTGTAAGGAATTAGAAGTTACTGACAGAAGTGAAGACCAAACTAGATGGCGAGGCTCAGGCTCAGGGTCAGGGACAAGGTGGGAACAGGGTGCGGGTCAGAGCAGCGGCAGGAGGCCAGTACGGTGCTTTTGCCGGGTGCACTGTTAACGGCGAGGAGCCCGCAGGTCCGCAGGTCCGCGGCTGACATCCACGCGGGACCAGCGAGACCCTGCCAAGCTCCTATCCAACTACCACTTCTGGACCCAAACGTCTGCTCTTAGTCACATAGACCAATGGTTCTTAACGTTGATCTCTGGTGAAACTCTGACCGGTCTGTAGTACTACAGTAAAACTGAAGGGAAAAGGAGGAGGAGGAGGAGAAGAGGAGGAGGAGGAGGGAGGAGGAGGCTAATGGGGAGGGGACAAGGAAGAAGGGAAGTAGAAGAAAAGAAAGAAGAGGCGGAAGGAGGGAAGTTGCGTATCTACCAACTATTCTGACTTCAAACATCATTCCGGAAGTGTCTGCTGCTTACTCTGCGGCGGTCTTGTGGTTGTAAAATGCCTCTCACGCCAAGCTGTGGTGCTAACAGGTGACAATGTTGATGCTGCTATTAAGTTGGCAAATCATCGTTCCACAAGCTTGCCTTTTGAAATATGAGCAGTGTGTGGAGTCCAACATCGGGGAGCCTACTGGGGCACACTGGAGAGCTGCGCTGGGCAGGAAGGGTGCGCACCTGCGGGAGAGGGAGGTGTCTGCCCTCGGCCTGAGGAACAAAGCCCAGGTCTGCGTGTGGAGGCCAGGGCGAGGGCACCAGGCTGCTCAGCTCCAGGAGGGCCGGAGTCTCCAGGGCTGGACGGGAGCTGGCAGAGGCCGCGTGGAGGAGCGGGCGGGAGCGGGCGGGAAGGAGGCTGGCGGGAGGGGCGCGCAGTCGGGCCCCCTCCGCTCCCCGCACCGTTCAGTTCAGCCGAAAAGCATCTCCTGGGACCCTCGGAGCTGGGGAGCCCCGAGCACGGGAGGCCCCACGGAGCATGCCCGGTGCGGCCCTCCTAGCCCCCCGCGGGCCGCCCTAGCCTGTGCGGAGCTGGGCCCCAACCCGCCTAGCAGCTCAGCCTCCGCCCGGTCCCTCTGCTCCTCCGTGGCCTCACCCTGGAGAAAACAGGACGCTTAGTAATTTGGGCATAAAGTAGGCAAAAATAGAGGACAGAAGATTTCAAAGAGTTTTAGGTTTCCATGTTGTTAGGCGGGGTGTTCGCTGCGAGGCGGTCATGGGGCGGCACGGCGTGGCCTGCACCCCCAGGCCCGCGGGCGGTGGCGGGGTGGACACGGAAAGGGCCCCGCAGGCGGGTTTCTGTCCGTGTCCCCTCCGACGCGCGGCACAAGGCTCCCAACCCCGCAGCAAAGGCCCCCTCCTCCCCCGCATCCTCCCGACTTCCAGCCTCGCCTTCCCGGTGGGCTCCGGGCCCTGCACCCCGGCCCGGAGCTGCTTTCCACCGCTATCCAAGTCCAGGCCTCCTTCCTGAAGACCAGGTCCGCCTCTGCAGCGGTCACTTCAGGGCCTTTCCTCGGTCTCAGATGTTCAGGGAGTTCCAGGGACTCGGGGGACAGTTCCTGCCCCCGCCCCGCAGGCCCCCGGCTCCGGGGTGCTGGAAAGGCCACGTCGTGCAGACAGGCCTCGGCCAGAGACTCTAGAGTTGTGCGTGCACGTCTCAGCTCCTTGGCCAGCAAGGCACTCTCTGGGGGACCCCCCTGGTCTCCCTGAGGGATCCAGCTCTGGTCTGTGGGGGACTTAATGACATGTCCCTCCTGGGCTGTCTTCTCTCTCTATCCTTTTCCATTCAACTACCAGGGTGTTCCCTGCACCTTCAAAGAAGTATTTGTACTTTTTATCGTGTGCCTGTTTCTGAGAAAACTATGGCTCCTGGAACCTGTGCCTATCCTGACAAAGCCACTGAGCCCCCTCTTTGTGGCTCTGATGGGAGCATCCCAGGCCCTGTCTCACTGGATCTCTGGCTCCCTAGACCTTCCGTGAACACTTTCTCTTTCATGAAATACTCTGTGCTACCCTATGTGCCTGGTTTTCTTCATATCTCTGGTCATTCCTTTCCAATCACCTTTATGGATGTTTTTAGATCAGTTTTATTAAGGTGTCATTCACATCCTGGGGAATTCATACCTTTATAACAAACTCCATGGTTTTAAATACAGTAGTATATTGTTTCATGAAGTTAATTTGTCCCACGGTTGTGGGGGAGATGGCCACGTTTGTGTTTGTGCAAGGAAAGTGGCAGTGGTCAAGTTTGTCACCCGACGTGGAATCTAGGAATGGAAGCAGAGTTTTGCTGAATGCTTCTGTTCACAAACCAAATTGTTCACAGACAGAAGCTTTTGTGAACCAAGGTATTACTGACAGAGTTGTTCAATCATCACTGCAGTGAATTTTATATCGTGCTTATCACCCTGAACAGGAACTTGATCCTCATCAATAGCGGTTCCCCATCTACAACTTTGTACGTGGGCATATGTCTTCTTTACTGCTGTGTTGTCTGTTTAACATTTGAGGAACTACCGGACTACTTCTGTGGAGGCTATGTCACTTTACATTTCCTACCTGCCCTAGCCACGTGTCGGTGTTTCTTTACATCCTCAGCCACACTGGTAACTGTCTTCTAATTCTGGCCATTCTGGTGGGTGTGAAGTGGGTTCTTTTTGTAGTGTTGGCTTGCCTTTCCCTACTGGCTGTGGATTAGCACCTTTTCATGTACTTAGGGGTCACTCGTACGTCCACTGTAGAGAAATGTTTGTTCAAATCCTTCACCCATAGGCCGGTTTTGTGAATACGAGCGTTACTCCGAGGTCAGCCTTGGCACCATTTTTCTTGTCCGTGTACACATACACATGAATACCTGCTCCCTGCCCATTTCCTATTCATTGATTCGATCATGTTTTCCTTAAATATTGCTTAAGCTCCTAACGTGTAACAGGCTCAGTAATGATGATGAGGTCCTTGATATTAGGGAGCTTGGAAGCTTGCATTTGGGGAAGGGGTGCCGAGGATCAAACCCAGGACCTTGCATGTGTTAGGCAAGTGTTCTACACCTGAGCTATACCCTTCCCCAGGCTGATATGAAATAAAGGAGCAAGTGGGCAGGGTGATATAAGGTAGTGGTAGAGCTCTGACAGCCACACAAAGGCGTGGTGAAAAGTCTTGATGGTGGCTATTACTTTAGAGTGGGGGTCAAGGAAGGCCTTATGTGACAACACAAAGCAAAATGTAAGCCGCATCCTGGGAGAAGGGAAGTATGTGAGAGCAAGGAGCTCCGTGTCTTCCGGAAGTGAGGAGGCCGCCGGGGCTGGAGCAGGAGGACACTAGCAGGACCTGGAAAGCGGCAGGCAGGGCCTTGCTTTCCAAGGATGGTCAAGCAAAAGACTATGCTGGAGGTTCTCCAGATGGGCCCTGCTGTGGACCGGGGGAGCAGGCCGGAAACCACAAGCACACAGGTGTCCCTGAAACTGGACACGAGAGCCTCCCAGTGCCGACTGTGCCTGATTATAACTCTTCTCACATGGAAGCAGAAAGATGCGAGACTTGAGAGCAGCTAATAAATAAAAAACTGGCATGAACTATTATTCTGCTTAAAATAGAAAAAAAAAACCCAAACCATCACTACAAGGTGACAATTTATGGTATTGGAAATGCCTTCAGAAGTCTTTTTAGAGTTTCGTGTTGAATGTTTATGGAAGGTATAAAATTCTTATAATGCCAGCATTTTATGAACAGTGCAGTTGGCAACTCCTTTTAGCCTGATCCCTGCTTTCAGGAAATGTGGGTTTTCCTTCATTTATTCATATTGTTTCCAGTCCATCAAAAATAGACAAGATGGAACAGGGAAGTCCATTTGTACCACTCTTCTCGGAAATAATTGCCAGAAGCACTTTATGGTTGCCAGAGTGACTCCCAAGCTAGTGGTCCTCTGTTAAGATGGTGTGTTCCTCCCCCACTGCTACCACCAGCAGGATAATTGAGAGGGGAGAAGCAGCTCTTTGAAATTCAGTGCCGTGCAAAGGGCAAGAGAAGGGGCGAAAATGACCTGTACAGAAGCACGCACACCCCCAAAAAGACGACGTAGACCCCCTCTATCCAAGTATGAGCTTCACGAAGGAGTTAGGAAAAGCTCGGTTTACCAAATACACAAATATGCAGAACCATATGCATGCATTCATTAAGGCAATGTGAAGGAGGAGGAGGTGATCTGAGAAAATAACAAGGCTGCAGAGTATGCGTGCAATGATTTTTCATTCTGTTTCGCTTCAGCTCTGCCCCTGCAACAGAGGATCTAATCAATCTGCCGGCTATTAAGTTTGTTAATTGATAATGCATACTAATTAGGCTGTGCGCAGTTACTTAAGAGACTTTGCTAAGGTGATTGTAGGCACAAGTCCAAATGGAGTTTAAAGTATTCTGTGTGAGGTTAAAACCCATCAACCAGAATAGATGGATTTTATATTATAACAGAAGGCACAACATACCCATAAGTATTTAATGTATTGCACAGTTATCCATTATTACATATTTTAACTCTGCAAAATAATTAAAAATGTAAAAACAGCTACTAAAAACTGTAACTAAATCACGTCGGAGAGGGTGTGAGGAAGTGTCAATGAGAGTGCTATTTTCTCATCAAGGTAAATGTTTAATTTTCTCATTTATATTTGGGAACAGTCAGGGTGGGCAGGGCGGGAGACTCTGGGAGGAGCCAGACGTGGTGAGCCGCCTGGACACCGGGGGTACAGACAGCCTCTTGTGTCAGGCTGTGGTGTCCGCGATTCCAAAGCCAGCCCTCCAGGAGCTGCCCGGTTGACCCATAGAAACATATAACCTGGGAGCTCAAGGTCAAAATCTGTTTATCAAGCATAAAACTAGCTGCTGGTGGTATGGTGGGTACGCTTCCTAGTGGAGGGCTACTGCTGTGGGAGCAGACTGAGGAGGACATTCAGGTGTCCAGCAAATGTCGCTTGAGGCGATGTTCGACAGGGATGGCTTATTCCTCTCTGCATCTGGGAGAATGAATGGGTTCAGTCTAGCCCCTATCCCTCCGCATGCTCAGTCGGGTCCGGAGAGATCTAGCCAGATTAGAATGATGTCTCACTCTGCTCTGGTGAATGGCTTAGAAATTCAGGGGATCAGGAACCAGGTGTAGCTCAGAAGTCACCTCCTATCACAAGCCCTCACACAAGAAGGTCAAAATTCCAAAGGAAGCCTTGAAATCCTGTTCTGGAAGATTCAGAGGTTCCCCTGGTGGGCTCCTTGTTCACTCAGTCAGTAGACCTCTCTCGAGGAGGTCCTGTTTTCCAGGCACTCATGCTCGGTCCTGGGGATACTGTGGTAAACCGAAGGGTGGAGTCTTCTCGCTTTCACAGTTTCCACACCAGTGCATCTAATGGATGCCGCCAGAGGAGCTTTTTAAAATTGGAAACTTGTACATGTACTTTCCTTCTTACAAATGACTGATTCTTCCAGGTTGAAGTCCAAATTCTTTATATGACATTTGAGGTGTTCCAGGCTTATCTCGTTATACTGCCTCTTTTCAACAAATATTTCTTGAGATGCTTCTGTATTCCACGTACTACATAAGGCACTGGGTAAGCAGGAGTGGGTGACGAGTTCCATAGACGACTACTAAGTGGAGGAAGGTGTCTTTTTTATTTCTACTCTTCAGGCCAAGTGGGAGTTCTCACAAACAGGTTTGGATGCTCTTGGGAGGCTGTGGTGTAGACAGTGTACATGTAATTAACACATGAATCGTGTTCCCGCAGTGTGACCATTGAGGTTGGAGTTGATCCATACTGCTTTGTTTTAGCTATTTTGGGATGACCGAGTTCAATGAGTCTATGTAGAGAAAATTCACCTCTGAATAGTTGATCAAAAATATCTAAGAGAAAAAAAAATAACTGGAGGTTCGCTATCTTTATAAGCCAAACATTCTTAACTTGATCATAACACAGGAAAGGGAAGACGAAAGATACTTTGGGAGAGAATAGGCCATTTTCAGAAATACTTTGTTCAACCATGAGTTTTGCTGAGTTTACTGAACATATATTTTAAAATTAGGATATATTGCATAAGTACAATAGTTAATGTTTGGCAATCAGAAAAATACTTTTATTACCATGTACCAATGGCACAAACATTTATTCTTATTGTACCAAAAGGTGAGTTGGATTAAAAGTTTAAAACAATTAGAAACTACATGTGGAATTATTTTTCTTCCACATTAGGAACCAGGAAGGGCATTGTGCTTTGACATACGATTCTATAATGGCTTTCTGAAAACTGAATTGCTTTTTAAGTAGAGTCTAGGTGAAGGAAACATGAATAAAATAAACAGCTCTTGATGTTGACATTTATTCACTAAAAGTGAAGTCTTACTAATGAAGACTATTACCATATGCAAAGTCACTAGGGAGTAGGTAGTATTTGGGCTTCCACTGGGAGGAACAGTAAACCTCTGATCCTTGTAGTTTTGTATGTATGAGTTGAGGAAACAATGAAGTAGTGTTCTTTTCAAGTAAAGATCTGAAGATTGATTCACCAGGATGTGTTAACCACTAGAACATAGCCCCCAAGCCTCAGCGATTTAACACATACATGGGTTTTGCTATTGCCCACCTCACAGCCCAGGAGGCATTGGCATGGGGGCTCTGCCCTGCCCAGCCTTTCAAAGACTCAAGCTCCTTGCAACTCCTGGCTCCCTCTTCCTCTGAGGCCTTTGCCTCGGCCGTTGGATTCTCTGAATTTAGCTGCCATACACAGGAAAGAGAGCCAGCAGGACTGTCACGAGCCAGGCCTGGAAGTGCTGTCCATCACTGTCACCCACATTCCACTGGGCGGAGCCCATCGCACCACTGCACCCACTGCAAGAGAAGCTGGGAAGGGCCATCTAGCAGGTGCTGAGGCGGAAAGGAGGAAATGTGAGGAACAGCCAGCCAATCACCACTACCTAAAGTTGGTCCAAACAATATCTCTAGAAGAAAAGTTTCTCAGCAAACAAATGACAGTAAGTCTTTTCACACTTGTTTACATTGAGACACTCCCCACAGCTGCATCATGTACTAGATATCCTCTCAGAGATGTTCAGGAGATGAAGTCTGATTTGTATAGCAAGATTTGCACAAAAAAGTACAGTAAGAATTCCAAGGCACTTTCCCTGTTATTAAAGCGCATTCTTTGGTTTCTGAGCCCAAGGCAGTGGGTGTGTATCCTCCTCAGTCTGTCTGTACCTTCTGCAGGTGCCTGTTGTATATGAAGCTCCTACCTCTGTCCTGCTGCTCTCAGCTCTATTCCCAGTCTTCTGGATACTCCATTTTTCTGACCATGTACACCTTCAATTTAGAGTTGGTAGGTGCATCTTGTGATGATGGGATGGACAGGTGCTAAGTGGTCTACCAAGGGGTATAAACAAATTTCATCATTTATGCCTTGTGTCTAGATGTCCCCCACCAAAGCCTCATGTGGTCATAGATGGGGCTTTTCAGAGGTGGCTGAATCTGGAGAGTGTGATGCTGGGGTCAAGGGTGTGTAATTACTAACTCAGCTCACTGATTGGTTTGACATAGTTCTGAGTGTGAATAATGGGATGGCCCACCATGGGTGAGAGTGCTGTCTACCCTAAGGGCATGTAGCCTGGATAGAATGTAAGGGACAGAACGAGGGCTGCTTTGCTACTTCACGTTTTGCTGCCTTCTGCCTGCCGTGAACTGTTTCTCCTCTGTGATGCCCTCTGCCACCCACTCTGCCGTGGAGCCAGCCAGCTGTGAAAGGAAACCTCTATAAACTATGAGTGAAATAAACCTTTCCTTCTTTACCTTTGGGTGTCTGGAATTCTGTCTCAGCAATGACAAAAAGAAACTAAGACCTGGTTCTTTGAGGATTACTTGATCACAAATCGCAAGTTTATCCATGTACAGTCACCCTCACAAGAAATCCACAAAAAGAAAGTAACTATTTTCATTTCCATAAGCCCACCAGTTGGATTCTTTTAATTGCTAAACTCTAGTGTTGTCAAAATATTAATTGACATTCAAAAATTATACATGTTACTAAGGAGTTGCATGACTTTACAATAATATATAATGCACTGATATATCACACTAATAGATTAAAAAAAAACATAAGAATTCAACCTGTTATATACTATCTTTTCATGTTTTTCAGCTACAAGAAAACTGATTTATTTCATTCTGGCTTTGAGAGAGGCTTGATTTAATTATAACAGCAGTTCTGGTATTATCCTATTTCTCATCATGCTTTCAAACTTATTTTCCAGGTATAAAGTCTTTATTATACAAATTATTATTATTCAAATAATTTTTTTTGAGAAGTGAATATCACAAGTAGAAGTTCTAGGCAAATTTTATGAACTGGACACTTCTTACTCCCAAACTGAGCTATCTTAAATAAGCCAGAAAGAATGAAGAAAAACTTCGGGTTGTCTGTTAATTAATATGCAAATAAAATAAAAATTATTGACATTCAGCTTGTTTCTACTGTCAATTAAATTATGTTAATCTAAAAAATGAAGATGAATGAATCTCTTTTATGAAGTATCAAATATTAACTCAAATTATTAAAAAATGATGCTTATTGGCTAGTACATTGAAGGGAACACAAAGTTACTGAAGAGTTGCATTGTATCAGGTTGGAGTCTGGTTGAGTATCTGAGCTGGGGTGCACTGGGATGCGTGTGCCAGAAGCCTGGCCTTCCACACAAAAATGTTGGGGTTTCTGAAGGTCTTAATCATGCAGCGGTGACTCTGGAGCTGGGTATTTCACACTTGCTATAGAGCCAGGCTCCCTTTCTCTTCCTTTCTAGGTTTGTTGCACATTTTATGGTTAAAATGCAGGCACTCTATCTGCATCCCAGGAAGGAAGAGGAGAAAGATGGCAAAGTCCTGCTCCCAGAAGCCCCACTCAGAATGGCTATCCCACCTCCTGTCCTTCTCTGCTTGTCCCTCCAGATGTCCTCCTGGGCCTCCATCCCGCCCTGTGTCCCAGGAGGCTGACTTGCATGACTGCCTCAGTGGGTCTTTTGTTATCTGGCTTCCACAGGAAGCTGAAGCACCATCTGCTTTGTGAGGCCAATGGAAATGGAAGGCACTGGAAGGAACTGGGAAGGTGGCAGAACAG
>RJWM01006682.1:0-82854 GCA_004363535.1 Dasyprocta punctata
AGAAAATATTCCCAATTTACAGCTGTGCTGTAAAAGTACTATTTCCTATAGGAAAGGAGCTTCTCTGGATACCCTGAAAGTAATTGAATGAAGGGAGAAAACAAAAATCAAGGGCTGGGGTTTTAGCTCAGCAGCATCAGCACCTGCCTAGCAAGTGTAAGGTCATGAGTTTGATCCCCGGTACAAAAAAAAAAAAAAAATCAAAGACTTGTAAGAAATTTGTCCCTCAGTTGTTACACCCCTGGAACACTTACAGCTCTAAAATATGATTTCATTTCCAGGGCCTTCAAAGTGAGCTATGATAGGAAAAGCAGCAGCTCAGCTGGGCATGGTGGCATGTGCCTATAATCCCAGCACTTTGGAAAGCTGAGGCAGGAAGATCACAAAATTAAGCCCAGCCTTGTCACCTAAGTGATTTTGTAAGATATTTCTCAAAACAAAAAAGAGCGGGAGTTGTATCTTAGTGTAAAGAGCGTGGGTTCTGTCCACAGTACAGCAAAGGAAGGGAAGAAGGACGGAGGGAGGGAGGAAGAAAAGCCCCAGGAACCGGGTGCTGAGTACTTGGGTCAGCTGGGAGGTGAGAGAGGAGATGGAGCTTTAGAATGTGACTCTGGAGGTTCACATCCAGGCCCAGTCACTTGATGGAAAACTGTGGGTAACTTATCTACCCTCTGTGGACCTCGGTTCATCTCGATTGACAGTCCATCATTAACAATGACTTTGTCATCGTTGTTGTTGTTAATGCCTTCAGTCCTCACAGCCATCCTGTGAACACGGACACGATGATTGTCCCCATTTTCCAGGTAGGAAAACTGAACTTTAGATGTCTTAAGTAGCCTGTCTGGGGTGCACAGTTAGAGAGTGGCCTGGGGGGCTCCACACTTTGTGTGCTTTACCACTGCTAGGAGCTGCCTTGTATTTCAGAGGGGACACAGACTTGTGAGAGTCCTTCCTTACTGATGAAGAAAGCTACTTGACAGAAACTGAATAAGCCTGTCTTATTTCAGACAGGGACTTTAATGAATTAAAAATCCCTTTTGTCAACAACTGAAACAAGACCAAAAACAGTTGGGCAAGGACTTCTCTCTGGGATACTTGGTTAAAGTTAAACAAAGCCAGATAGGCTCGGTAGCACACTCTTGTCATCCTGGCTACTTAGGAGGCCGAGACAGGAAAATTGCAAGTTCCAAACCAGCCTGGAAAGCTTAGCAAAACCCTGTCTCAGAACAAAAATCAAACTGGGCTGGGAATATAAATCAGTGGTAGAGAGTCCTTGGGTTCAATCCTTAGAAACCCCCCCCCCGCCAAAAAAAAGTTAAAATTCACCAAGTTTTCTTCACTAGATTTTGTGTCTGCTCATTGGCCCTGCAAATTTCCCAAAAGGAAACGTGCTGGCAGCATCTTCCTCTCTCTTTTGTCCTTGATGTCTGAGCCCTTGCTGGACTAGAGTGTTCTGTGGACCGATAACCACAGAGTTTTGCTAGGAACCAAGGAGTTTGCATTTCATGGCTTACATATTTTGCATTTCAAAATACTTTGCTTTCATAGCACTAACGCTAAATGCAAGTGTATGAAAACTGAAACCCCAAGTTCCACTTCAGTTTATCTGTAAACCTCTGCTAAGCCCACAGAGGCTCAGCCCTATGTAGGAGGTGGCCCTCTGGACTTATTTGTGTTCTGTTTTCCTCCACACCCGAACTGCCCAGGCTGTGAAGCTCATCGCTGCTGCATGGGTCTGTAGTAAAACACAGCCCGTTGGTCCTCTTGGGTCCTGGCTGGTTGAGACACTGGCATGTGTAGCATTTAGAATGAATTGACATTAGTATGATGTGAACTACTGGCCCTCCTCGGTGTGCGAGTGTCCAGCGATGACACTGTGGGGAGGAAATCTACAAGCCTTCGCTGATAGCTCTCTCGGTGCCTTTCTGTGCAATTCTAGAAACACTGAGTGCTAACATAACACATAACACAGTGCTACTGTCTGTGTTCATATGGCTAATGCAGTTGATCTGGGTTTTGTGTGATCAGGAGGGACCCTGAGCGACACATACAGGAAGAGGGGATAAAGCTTTGGGGCTTCAAGTTGACCATAAGTAATTTTCATCTGTCCATTAGGAGATTTCCCAGGAAAGGAACAGATTTCTTACTGTCCATTCTTTGAGAGGAAAACACTGCCTATATTGCTCGATTTTCTTCCAGATGCTCATATTTCTAATTCTACATGAATGAGAGGTAGTGTTTTAATCGTGATAAAAATATGTGTCACATAAAATCCACTATCTCCACCTCCTGGTTTTTTGTTGTTGTTATTGTTGTTTGTTTGTTTTTGGTTTTTACTGGTACTAGGGCTTGATCTCAGGGCCTCTGCAGTGAGCTACATTATCAGACCCCTTCTTATTCTTTTTTGTTTTGAGACAGGCACTAAGTTGTTAAGTTATCCAGGCTTGGTTTGATTTTTCGGTCTTCCTCTCTTAGCCTCCCAGAGTGCTGGGCTTACAGGCATGCATCTCTGCACCAGGCTCAGGTCCACCGATTTCAGAACACAGATCTGTACTACAACATGCGTTCACCTTGTGTTGCACCCAACTCCCAAAACATTCATTTTGCAAAACTGAAATCCTGTACCTATTAAATAATTCCCTATCCCCCATTCCCAGAGTCCCTGGCAACCACCTTTCTCCTGTCCCTAACAGTTTGGCAAGAGGTAAAACATTTTCATTAAAAATATTCACAGAAGACAGGTATGGTGGCTGACACCTGTAATCCCAGCACTCAAGAGGCTGAGGCAGGAGGAGCCTTGCAAGTTTGAGAGCAGCCTGAGCTACAAAATGAGCTCAAGGCCAGCCTGAACTGCATAGTGAGATCCTGTCTCAAAAAGAAAAAAAACAAAACAAAACAAAAAACAATATTCTCAGATTTCCATGTTAACCTGTTTCTCAGTATGAGTCATTCTTACAGATTATATTTCTCCTATCAAGTATTAAAAAGAGGTGAGCACTCAAAATAGATATGATCAGGAGTCCTCACCAAGCTGGCTAATGTTTACAAAAATCTCTCATCGCATTTTCATTCTAATTTGAAATTCTTTAGTCTTAAAAAAAATTGGCTTGGAAGTTGATCCCCCTGAAGCATGCAGATGGACAGCGATTTGGCCTGGGTTACTAGGTAGGCCACAGGCAGAAATGTCACGGCAGGAATTCCGGCTGAACGGACGCTGCTCTTTGCAGAACTCTAGCGGAGTTTCTAGCATAGGACGCATCTGACAGAAAGCTGAGGAGAGGGTGTGACATGAACTCCAGGATGGGACAAGGTGTTGGAAGAAGTTTCAGGTCCAAACTTCCACCGGTGACCAGCACTTCTGAGATCTGTCATATCAACCCTGAAACTGCTTGCAACTTAGAAGTGGCAAGTTTCTTCTAAAGTTCTTGTCCCCTGTGGCATATTACAAACCCTTAGGGTTGCCAGGTTTATTAAATAAAAATATAGGATGCATAGTTAAATTGCAATTTCAGGTAGACAACTAATCATTCTTTTTTAAGTTTAAGCATGTCCTACATATTCATCCTGGTAACTCAAATCTTAACTGACCCCTGGAAATGGTTTTCCAAAGGGAGAAATCCACCACCAGCCTGCTCCGAGAGTAAGTGGTAGGAGTAAAATCTTGGGCAAAATCTTGGGTTTGGATCCAGGCATGGTGGCACCCGTAGTCTTAGCACTGTGAGAGGCTGAGATAGGAGGATCCCAAGTTCAAATCCAGCCTGGATAACTTAGTGACTTATTGAGACCCTGTCTCAAAGCGGGAGGGGAGGAAACTCAGTGCAAAGACCCTAGATATAAGCCTGGGTATGGTGCACTACAATGGGAAAGGAAGGTCCTCATTTATTAAACACAAGCAGGTACTTTCGTAGGAGTCTATTATAACTTCCCAAAGAACTGTATGGGACATGTCACCAACCCTGCTTTTACAGTACAGAAACCCAGGCTCATAAACGTTAGTTTATCTCAGACCACAAAACTAGGAACAGGGAAGCTGTGACTGAGTCTAGTTCTAAGTCACAGCCCTCATTCTTGCAGATCCCAGGGCTTGGGCTGAGCGATGGTGTTTTGGTTTCTGGTTGAAGTGTGTTCTGGCTGCCTGTGGGCTTGTTCTAGTTGAAGGTGGGCAGATAGAAGACTTCTTGAACCTCAGGTTCCTTATCTGAAAATCAGAAATAGCATCTGCCTCTTGGCTTGGTATGAGGACAGTGATGAACAATTGTCACCCATAGCAAGTCCCTAGGATAGTCTCCTTTGAGGCCAGCCAGGTTTCTTGAGTTTGTCTTTTGCTCTGTTGTCATATGAAGGAGGAGCTGAGAGGTTTGGGGAGCTGGGAACCAGAGGCAGCCTAGGAATGCACAGTCACGCCTCAGTCTTCGCAAGGGACCTTCTGTTTTCCACATGAAAGGAGAGCTCCACACGTTTCCAAGAAGAAAAAGGAGTCAGAGGGAGGGAGCCTGCCTTTAGCCAGGCTTGGAGAATGACTGGTATAATCCTTTTAGCCCTCACTCTGCTCTGGAAATAGCTACAACATGATTGGCTTAAGGTATGATAAGGAAGCCCATCTGTAACCCCAGCACTGTGGAAGGCTGAGGCAGGAAGATCACAAATTCAAGCCCAGTTTGGACAACACAGTGTGACTTAGCAAGATCTTGTCTCAAATAAAAAACCGAAAAAAGTGCTGAGGATGTATCTTGGTACAAAAGGCCCTAGGTTCAATCCCCACTACTGGGGGAGAAAAGAAGAGAAAAAGATATGATCAAGAACTGTTTTGAGGGGGTGGGGAGGAAATTCCAAGAATGAAAGGACTCCTGGTTTAGGCTGGGCCCCTCCCGTCCCCTCCTGTCCTCCACAGAGTCCTCCCCTCCTCTAGCCCCTCCCTTTCCTCTGATGCACGGGCCTGAAGTTTTCCCTAGCGCAGACCTCTGCTGTTTTGGATCTGTCACCAGCTACCACAGGGCCTTGGTAAGTCTTCATACACCTCTCCACCTCATTTTCCCCATCTGTGAACTCATGGTTTGGGCACAATGAATTCACCTCAATTCCTTGGATGGTTGGAGCTACTTTTTTAAAATTTTGGTTTGGACAGGTGAAAGGTGAGTAGGATACTTTGTTTTAGCAAAGCAAGCTTAGCTCGGCCTCCATCCTTCTAAACTCTGCAGTAATCAGCAGAGGCATTAGAGGCTGAATAAATTTGAGCCCTAGGATTTCTAACTTTGCATAGAACTGACTGGGAAGGAAAGTGTCAACTTCTCATGCCAGACAGTGGTGTCCGAGAACCGGAACCCATAGCCCCAGAGAGGCAGAGACCATACTGGGAGGTTTTGTTTTGTTTTAATTTTTTATTAATACAAGAGTTTGTGGTTATGGAGACTTTCTGGAGATGTTGGGTTTCTCACTTAAAATAGTTTGGGCTCCCTATTTTACAATTCTGTACCAATAATACCCGGAGTCTTTATTGGTTTGTTTGTAGCACACTTAAAAACACAATTTAACCAGGAATATGGGGCCATTTAAGGAGACTGGGTCTCAAGAAAAAAAAAGAAGGTAGTGAGGATGAGGTTCAATCCCCAGGAACATCATAAAGACAGACAGACAGACAAAATTTGATATCTTTGCTAATAGAGGGCAGCTGTAGCCTACAGATTAGATTTGGTTTATTTTGGTTCAAGAAGTACAGAGTGCTGGGTAACACATTAAGTCTTAATTATCTGTGTTTAGATTCTTTGTGTGATTAATCCAGTTTGGGGTAGTCCAGTTTAATCTAGTTTAAAAAGGCAGACTGTCACCACCCAAGAAGGACGCATTCTAAGGGAATTAATCAGAGGAATCGGAAGCCTGCAGTGACTCTGACTCGTCTTCACCTTCCTCTTGTCCCTTCCTCATTGTCCCCTCATTGTGGACCCAGTGGCGGAGCCAGGCAGAGTGGGGAGAATACAGGTCTGGAACCCTCCTGTCATTTCTTCCTTACTGGGCGGATGTAAATTACTTAATCTCTTAAATCTCACTTTTCACATCTGTGAAACAGGGACGTAGAGGTTAATAAGCCTAACATGCCTGTGGAGAAAGGGTTTGGCATGGTCCCTGCCACCTAGTAACACCCATGAGGTGAGCTTTTGTCCCCAAGAAGCACTTCTCTCAGGGGATTAAGTGACAGCATCGCGTTACATCACTGCGGGTCACTTAGCAGTGTCTCCCGAAACTGACCTTCTGCACTGTCGGCCATTAGGTGTGGCTCAGCCTCCTCTACCGTCTCTTCATTTAACGTTCATTCATTTTTATTTTAATACTGAGGGCCAAACCCAGAGGTGCTCTACCACTGAGCTGCATTCCCCAAGCCTTTTCATTTTTTATTTTGAGACAGTCTTACTAAATGTGCTCAGGCGGGATTTGAACTTGTGATCCTCCTGCCTCAGCCTCCCAGAGTGCTGGGATTATTGGCTTGAGTTACCATGTCCAGCTCTCTCTCTCCACTTTTAATGGTTAATTCCTATTTCTGTTTTGAATATCTCTGCTTTTGTGTTGTGTTTATTCTATTGCGGTGGCTTTTAGAATGTTTGCTCAATGCAGATGGCTGGACCCCACCCTTGGCCTTCTGATTCAGCAGGTCTGGGTGGAGCCTGACAATCTGCATTGTGTCTCACGCTGACCTTGCTGGCCAGGGCCCTAGGAGAGAGGCTTTCTGACCGAGGATGGGATTATGACCCAATAAACCTATTACAAGTTGAAAACATAAGTCAAAAGTACATGTCATGCACCTGACCTCCTAAATGTCTAGCCTAGCAGCTCAGGGCAGGGTGGTGTGGGCTGCCTCCCATGGCGATAGAGGAGCTGACCGGGAGCTGTAGCTCGATGCCACTGCCCAGCATGGCCAGAGATCAGAGTGTGTCTCACTGGCCTTGGAAAAGATCAATGATTACAATTCAAAGCATGGTTTCCGCTGTTGCTTTCACACCATGTCAAGTTGAAAAATTTTAAATTGAACCATCATAAATCAGGGACTGCCTGTATTGCTTTGTATTTGTTGCCTTTAATAGCTCTTTATGTAGGAATTAGTAGAGAGAATTTACCATTAGAAATCTCTAATTAAGGTCTGATGTTAAGCCTGGTGCATCACTAAAGGCCAAATTGTGCAGATTACTGAGACCAACAGGATATTTAACAAAGGGCAAGTGGAAGGAAGGCAGTCTGCCCAGGGAAGACCTGCTCTAAACAAACTCGCCCAGAGGGGCACTGGTGTCTGTAGAATACCTGATGGAAGTAGAGTTTATAAAAACTAACTAAAATCCCCTTAATAGTTTCATGTTTAGGCAAGTTGTCATGCTTAAGTCTGTACTGGATCCAGTTCACACAGGTTAGTAGTTAAATTAGCACCTTTTACACATTTTTACCAGATGGTCCATATACTGCTCTGTCAGGATCCCTAACCCTGTCCCATTCCTTCATCAGAGCTGAAAACGTTACTGGGTCACCAGAGATTTCCAGCAAGTGTAGAGGAGGAAGTGATTCATCAGAGCCCATATAAGACCACACCCATCACCCATCTTTCCTCCCCACCCTCCATTCCATTTCTCATTGGAACATTTTCTTCCCATTTCCCAATATCTGTTATACATTTTGGTTCTTATTTGGTTCTGCCAACTGCATGGTTTTCTCTTTGTACAGTGAAGTTTCTGCAGACTTTTCTCACTTTGTCCATTTTATTTATGTATTTATCACACCATGGCAAGTTAACATACATGCTGGGCAAGTACTCAAGCACTGAGCTACATCCCTAGCCCTATTTATTTATTTAGGGGTTTTGCTTTGTTTTGCTTTGTTTTGTTTGGTTTGGTTTTGAGACAGGGTTTCATTAAACAGTACACAGTGATTTTGAACTTGCTATGTAGTGCAGGCTGCCCTCAAGGTTGTGATTCTCCTGCCTCAGGCTTCCAAATGCTAGGATCACAAGTAGGCACTGCCATGCCTTCATTCAGTCTTTATATTTTATTTTTACTTGTGTAGCAGGGATTGCTGGGGATTTTCTAAGACCCTGTGCATGCTATGCAAGCACTCCATTGAGCTACATCCCCAGTTCTACACATTATTTTGAGTCAGGCTCTTTCTAAGTTTCCTAGGCTGGCCCTGAGCTTGAGGTCTTCCTGCCTCAGCAGCTAGCATTACCAGCCATTATCTATAACTTGGTCTTATATAACTTGCACTTTTCATGCACATTTGATTTGTGTTTCCAGTTAGAAAGAGCTTTGGCACTGGTAAGAAAAGTGAAATTTAGGGTCTGGACTTTTTTTCTTTTTCCCTTTCAACTGTCCTAGGAACCTAGGCACAGCGCCACACCAAGCCCAAACAGAGGGGTCCCCACTTTTCTAGGTCTAGGAAGTGCTAACAGGCATCCTTTGCTAAATGGTGACACTCCTTCCACCCCAGCCTCTGCACGGCAGGTGGCTAGCTGTTGCTGTGAGCTTGCTCGCAGTCAGCCACAGCAGGTGCACACATTTGCTGGGGGTGGCTTTTTCCACACACGCGCTCCAGCACACACAGGGTCGTGGTGGTTCTGCCAACCATGTGGCTTTCTCAAAAATGAGTGGGGCTGGCACATTCCAACAGGGCTTTTGAGGTCAGTAAAGAAAAACAACAGCCCATGAAAGGGGGCTTGAAAGTGCCCGAAGGAATCATTGCCTGAAAAATACTTGCTGTGGCTAAATGGAGGGCCAGGACGGCTTTCTTCTGGAAAGCTATCGAGAGAGGAATCTGGAATGCCTAAGGGAAAGGCTCAGCCTCCATCCTCAGATAAAATGTAAGTGTGTTCTTGGCGGTGACATCTGAATTCTTAGTGAAATGGTAGAGAAAAGCAGTCTCTGACTTGGTCACTGAGAAGTAGTGAGTGATGTAGATTTATGGGCATTCTCTCTGGCTGGGACCTGGAGAAACCAGTCCTGCATGACAGTTCCGGTCAAGTGCATCTTTAAAATAACAGATCCATTTCCATTAGGGTCAGGAATGTCCAGGCGGGGTGAGTGTGTTTATTGCTAGTGAAAGGCAGAGACATCTCGATGGAGGCTTCTCTCCTGCCATTGGCTCTGGGACCAGCCCTCCCCCAGACACTGAAGGATGAGGCTGATCCTGGTTCACATTAGCTGTGCCGCCTGCCCCACCAGCCAGGGAGGGGCCCTGTGTGCTCCCTCTGCAAGCTCGCATGCCGTGCGGGCTCAGGCTCTCAGACAGATTGGCCAGGAGGGCAAACAAATAAATGCTCAGTTGCTGTCTGTCCATTCAAACATGAAATCCTGTTTGAGGCTAAACTCTGACAATGACTGGAATTAACCCTCTGGACCAGTGTGCCGGGGTTTCACACACCCTGGAGTGGTCAGGTTTTGGTCACCAAGTTCTGATTTCTCATGTCAGTGCTGCAGCAGCTCAGGTCTGAGCAGTATTGGGCTTGTTTTTCCGCACCCCACGTCCACTCCCTGGTCACCTCTCACTTAGATTTGGTGTGAATTATCCCACAGAAGAATGCATGAAACATACATGGAATAGAAAGAACAAACTGGAGAGTGTACCGTTGTATCCACCACCAGGAGGCATGTTGCCAGGACCCTGCAAGCTTCCCCACCATTTCCACTGTGCATTGTACCTCCCACGCCAGTAAAGCACTCCCTTTCCTCAGAGGTACTTTTTCACTCTGGCGTATATTTTCTTGTCTTGCCTTATAGTTTTGTCCCCTATATAAAATTCTAGCTTCATTCTGCTTATCTAGGACCTTTGTGTACATGGAATCATAGTGTGTTCCTTATTTAGGGTCTTGCGTCTTTGCTCAATATTTATGAAATTCACCCATGTCATGTGGAACTTTTATGTTGTTTACTCTTCCTCCGCTTCTTGCCTCTCCTCCTCCTTTTCTTCTTCTTCTTCCTTCTCCTCCTCCTCTTTACTCCAGACCTGGCATGAACTTGTTTTGTAGCCCAAACTGACCTCAAATTCAGGATTCCCATGCTTTTGCCTCTTGAGCACTGGGATTCTAGGAGCCAGGCACCACCACACCTGGCTCCCTTTTGTCTTATTGTAAACAGTGCTGCTAGAAACTGTATTCTTGTGCATAAGTGTCTCTAGAGCTGTACCTAACCAATGGTTGTTAGGCCGGGGGGACATGCAAATTTCCAAAACGGTCAGACCAGTTTACACTCTGATTAGTAAAGGAGTAGAGTTCCTGTTGCTCTACATCTTCATACAGTCAAAGTTTCAAAAGTTTGATAGTCCAGTGCCTTTGAATAGTTCATTGAAGATACAATTCGTGATTCCCTGAATTATAAAGTTGAACACTTTTCTGCTGTCATTTGGATTTATACTTCCATGCACAGCTTGTTCAAGAGTTTAGCATATTTTTCATTTTTTCTTTTTTTTTTTTTTTTTTTTTTTTTTTTTTTTTTTTTTATTTTTTTGAGACAGGGTCTTGCTATGCAGTTCAAACTGACCTTAGGCTCACTTCATAGCCCTGACTGGTCTCCAACTAACAATGATCCTCCTGCCTCAGCCTCCTGAGTGCTGGGTTAGCATATGGTTCCTACAGCCTGTCTGCCTCAGTCATGTTTTGATTCTTCTGTGGGCTTTTTCTTGTGGTGTTGTAACCAAACTTGTAACTCAGTCACTTCATGAGGGCTTATGGAAATTTCCTGTAATAAATAGGCTCTTATAGGAAATTGATGTTATCTGCAATAGCATGAAAGACCAGATTTACAGACTCATAATAGGCAAGTTTTCCATTGCAAAGAAATAAAGCTATGCTATTTTCTGCAAATATATTCTTTTAGAATGATCCAGATTCCATGTGTCTCTAAATTACTTATGTATCTTCTTCATTCATACACTACTAAAAATTTGTACTGTTAATAAATTACCTGAAACTAGCAACTAAGTTGAGAAACAGAAAATACCTCCCTCTGTCCTTTACTAAAACAGGTAGCTTGTATTAGAAATTACAAACCAAGGCTGATAGGCTGCTGTGTACTGCATTCTGATGTTTTTTATAAAACACCAGGACTTTGAATTTTTTTAATGTGTTAGACAGTGATGGATCTACATTCCTATGTGGCAGAAATAACCTGGCTCTGAGTGGTGGCCTTTACAATGGCTAAAATATGATTGTATTCCCACCTAATCTTCCTTTCCTCCAACCTATTATAATGTGTAATATGTATATAAAGTATTATAATCTTTGTCTCTGGTTGGGCAGAATAAAGACTACATATCCCAACCACCCTTGCAGCTAGAGCTAGCATATTAATGACTCTCTGGCCAGTGGGATTGGGGAAGCCAGAGAGGTTTCAGCCTCTGCTCCTACAAGAGGCTGCACCTCACCCCTTCCTAGTGACTGAAATGTGCACCCAGTGCTGAGCTATCATGGGCCCTCTGAGGGAAAGCAACATGCTGGGGATGGTAGAGCTGCCCGAGAGATTGATGCCTTAACATTTCCGGCTGTTCTGGCTCTATTTATGTAAAGAGAAATTAGCTAAAATTTTGATCTCCATCACGCATAGTCAAATCTATATCCTGACTACTATAGACAGTTCTCAATTTATAATGGTTGATTTAGGATTTTCTAATTTTACAATGATGCAAAAATGATACCCGTTGAATATATGCTCTGAATTTTGATGTTGGTTGTTTTTTAATTTTTTTCCCCCAGTACTGGGATTGAATCCAAAGCCCTTGCACTGGGCAATCCCCAGCCCTTCTTTATTATTTTATTTGATGACAAGTTGCCCAGGCTGGGGTTAAATTTGAGACCCTCCTGCCTCAGCCTCCAGAATGCTGAGATTGCAGTATATGCCACCACACCCAGCTTGATTTTTGATGTTTTCTGAGACGGGCACCATGCAGTACAGTCTTCCTGTGATGCTGGGCAGCCACAGGAGAACCCACCCATACTGTACATGGACTGTTACTGAGTCACCTGAGATACTTAACACTTTATTATAAAATAATTTTAGATGATTTTACTCAAATGTAGGATAATATAAGTGTTCTGAGAATTGGTAAGACAAGTTAGACTATGCTATATTGTCCAGTGGGGTGAGTATAGTCAATAAATTTTTAACTTATAGTGGGTAACTCAAGGACCATCTGTCCTTCGTATGGGCTATGACTTTTCTCTTTCTCTTAGTCTCCTCCCTTTCCCTTGTGCCCCTGCGTCTGATGCTCTGTATGACTTGCAGTTTTTTGGCCAGCTGGTGCAGTCAGTTTTCTAATGTCTGCCTCACTTGGCTGCTATTGGGCATTTGCATCTGAGATCGCTGATATTTATAATCTGAGTGACATAAGAAAAACATCTCTTAAGTATAAAAGATACAATTGAAAATGCACTAGGCTAGAATTCTAAGATATATCTATCTAGCTAACTTGCTTGCTGGTGGCACTAGGTAACACACCCAGGACCTCATGGTTGCTAGGCAGATGTCCCCAGTCACCTCAGAATTTTTGAAGTAATCTAATGCAGAGTTCCTCATCCCTGGCACTGTTGACATTTAGGGTGAGATGATTCTCTGTTGTTGAGGCTGTCTTGTGCGTATAGGATGCAAGCAACATCCTGACCTCTATCCAAGAATTAGCCACAACACCTCCTTCCTCAGCTGTATCAAAAATTGCCAAATGTCCCATTAGGGACAAAACTATCCCAGTTGAAAACCGCTGATCTAAAGTATATTCTTTTTCTTTTTGTTCTTATCAGACTTTATTTTTTAGAGCAGGTTTAAACTTACAGAAGAAGAGAGTGGAAAGCGCAGAGTTCCTACGCAGCCCTCTCCTCCCTCTCACGCTGTCTGCCCTATCATTAATGTCTTGCGTTAGTGTGGTACATGTGACGAAAGCCTGTAGACAAACTAGGGTTTACTCTTTGTGCTGTGCTGTTCTAGGTTCTATCCATTTTGACAAATCCTTATGTCATCTTAGTATCATAGAGTAATTTTACCACCTTAAAAAATAAATCCCCTGTGCTCCATCTGCTAAAGTAGAATGGTCCCTTGGTATTCATGGAGAACTGACTGTAGGACCACCACCACCCACCATGCCAAAATTTGAAGATACTCAGGTCCCTTGTATAGAATGGTGTGGTATTTTAAGGTAACCTACAGGTGCCCTCCCATTCTCTTTGAATCATCTCTAATTGGTTTATACCTAATAAGATGTAAATGCTATGTAAATAGTTATTACTGTTTTGTTTTGAGAATAATGACAAAGAAAAAGTCAGTATGTGTTCAGTACAAACTTAAATTTATTTTAATGTTTTCCTCCTATAATTGATTGAATTACAGACGTGGAACTTATGGCTCAATAGGGCTGACTAAATTTCTCTTTAAAGTAGTATCAATCTCCTTAAAATGATCGCTAAGCCACTTTTCTGATAATGCATATTTTAGTTGCTTTGCAGTGATTGATTACACAAAAAAAGGTCTCAGTGAATAAATATTCATTGTTTTCTTAGGATGCTGGGTCATGATTAACCTCTAGTAATTTATGGATTTATTCAGCCAGTATTTCTAGATAAATAATGCCATATCACTTCTTATGAATTGGGTAAGTTTTAATTGTATAGAGTAAAAGTTATTCTTGGAAAGACTGGGTAATATGACATGTTGAAGACCAAAGTTTATCTTTCAAAAATTCTAACACTAGCTGGGTATGGAGGCGCACACCTGTAATCCCAGCACTCAAGAAGCTGAAGCAGGAGAATATGTGAATTCAAGGCCAGCCTGGACTACATAGTGAGTTCAAGGCCAGTCTCAACTGCACAGCGAGACCCTGTCTCCATCCACCTCCCCCAAAAAAACCCTCCAATACAGACAGCATTTCTCTCCACTTGAAGCATACGACTATTTACTTCTCCAGTTACATCCTACATCCAGAAGTTGCTTGTGTCCAGCCAACTTGCGTTAAGTGCTTAGATGCTAGAAATGCTTGTGATTTGAGGGGCACAGTACAAAAACCATCTTCAATGGCAGGAGCTTCAAGCCTCCGATTTTGTGCTTACTCTCAACTGTGAGCTTTTTGATTAGCTTGTGGATAAAATATCTCCTATACTTTTGCCCCCTTTTTTCTTTTTTGTCTGACTAAAAGTAACACCAACATATGACACTTAGTTCTTTTTTTTTTTTTCTTTTCCACAGCACCAGGGATCGAACTCACAGCCTCATCGCTGCCAGACAGGCACTTAAGCCACTAAGCCAAACTCTCAGCCCTAGTTTTTTGAGGCAGGGTCACACTATGTAGCTCAGACTATCCTTGTGCTCGCGTTGTAGCCCAAGCCAGCCTTGAACTCACAACACTCCTCCTACCTCAGCCTCCAGAGTGCTGGGATTAAAGGCATGCACCACCTTGCCCGGCTGACACTTAGTTCCATATGTTAGGTATGCAGCATAGACTTACACATACTTATTAAATGAATAAGTAAAATTATGATACATAGCAATATCTAATATACTAAGATCTTGATTACCACAAAAGTTACTATAACCTAAAGCCATAAGTGAATACTAGGCTGGATTCTTGGAATACATTTACCTGAATCCAAAAATATAACAATGAGTATCTGATTGGTAGTGATGAAAAAACAGTATTGTCCTTAGTTTATCACCTTAGAAAATATGTATGGATATGCCCTTCATAGAAACGAAAACCATGAGCTAGCTTCTGTTAAAAGTAATGGGCAGGCTGGGGATTTAGCTCAGTGGTATAAGTGCCTGCCTGGCGAGCACATGGTTGTGAGTTTGATACCTGGTACCAAAGGAAAAAAAAAGTGAATGGGCATAGCAGGGGGATGTATGTTGGTGGTAGAGCACTTGCCTAGCATGCCTGAGGCCCTGGGTTCCACCCCTAGCACTGCAAAAAGAAAAACGGGCTTTTAAGAACAGAGCATACAAGAAATTATTAAGAAAAATAAATATTAATCCTGGAAGTTGACAGTTGACCTTTAATATGAATAAATTGGATTGTGATATATTTTGATTTTCCAGAAACCCAAACCAGTTTCCCAAGATTGTCAGTGTGATTAAGACGAACCACTCAAATTTCAAATGAATAGAGGTTTATTCTTATGTAATAACAAGAGCCAAGTGACTTCTTATTTCCTGTAGTAATTTAGAAAGCTAAATCTTTCACCTGTAGGAAGGGCCACAACCCTGGTTTTAAAATGTAACATTGATTATATAGGTATACATACATATGTGTGTGTGTGTGTATATATATACAAGATAGATAACTATACTACTAATCTAGTAGTTCATCAAAAAGAACAGTTTGTGCTTTCATTGCTTGATTGTTTGATCATTTTTTAATGCTTAAATCTTGTAATCTGAACAACTACTTCTAAGATAACAATATGCATTGTATTAACTAGTGTTAATTTCCTACTATTATTTTTGAAATTCTGTATCATTTCTATCCTTTTTTCTATTTTTTTAAAATAAAAAAAAATTTAAAAAGATATGGAAAAGTGCTTAACCTCATGACTAATCAAATAAATACAACTTTAAAACAAAAAGAAAAAAAGAAAAGAAAAGAAAAAGGAACATTGACAGGTGCAAATCACAGTGTCTCCAAGCAAGATGCTGCACTCTCTCTTCATATCTATTCTTAAGAAAAGACGGTAAATTATGTAGTGTCTGTTCAGTGGGCTGACTTCCTCGTCCTGCGGCATGGTCAGGAAACTTGGTGACAGAACCAGAACATAAACTTTCCGCAGACATTAAAAGAGAAACACTCACACAAGCTGATGAGGGGTGGGGTGTGTGTGAGCGGTTTCCCAGGCAGCTGAGTAGAATGTGGCCGGGCAGAGCCCACCACAGCCCATGCGTGGACCCCAGGGTGACCAGGGCATAGCACTTGATCTGAGTGTGGCATAAGTGCTTTGGGAGGAAATTCATCTGGGGTCCGTGTTTGGTCCTCCACTTGGGGGTCCATCTACTTCAGTGTCATGATCCCCTTTGGGCAAACCCAGGGAAACTTATCTAAACTGCATACATACTCTGATTCTCAGAGTCACATTTGTTTCCTCACAGACTGTCTCCTCCAATACTGGGAGCCAGTCAGAGTCTTTTCTCTCGTGCAGTGCAGGACCACCTATAACTGGCTTTTGTTACTTGTTCATACTACTTGTTCTTTCTTAATTTCATGAAGATCACACCTTTCTCTCAGCAATTGCTGTCTTGCCATTTTATTTTTTTAATTCATTTTATTCACAGATGAGAAGAAGAAAAAAACTTACAATAAAATTTTAAAGTTCATCAGTCAGGGGGTAACAACGGTACATACGTTGCACATTGTCATCCCAAAATCATTTGCCATTTTATAGTGAGAGAGTAGCAGAACTTTACCCAAGATGCATTTTCGTTCAGTTGATGCAGTTTGAGGGATGTCTTAGGTTTCATTAGACACATTTTCCAGTCCTCTTCTATTTCCAGGAATTTCCACAGAAATGAAATTTCCATGGAGAGACCTGACTTGGCCCATTTTATTTCCAAGACTGGTGGAAAACCCAACCCAAGAGTAGTAGAAAGGTCTACCACCACTGCAATGATACCAAAGCCATCTTACTGCAATAATATCTATGGTGAAAAATTGGTAATGCTTTGTGAATGTATGATAACCTGTATTCCAACATGGTGAATGTTATGTAACCACTGAAGATAAGTAACAAGATGCTACACAAACGTGGAGACACGGAGTATATGATGAAGTGTGAAGAATGCTGTATAAAAATGCAGTGTGAAAAATGCACAGTTCTAGTCATGTGATACAATAAAAATAGATACATACAGAATGTATCATAACCTCAAGGTACCATTGCATGTCTTGGTTGTCAAATCCGAGGGCTGTTTCTGCTCAGAGCACAATACCTTGTGTATGCTGACATGTTGAGAGAAGCCAGCATCCCGAGAGCTGTGACTTTTCAGGCCTCGTTCTTTTGGTAAGCAGCTTGGGTAGCTTTTTAGGTAAAGGTGTCTGACATTACCGTATTATGTTTCTTTTTCAGTGATGAAAATGCTAGGAAAGATTTAAAGACACTGCCAGCCTTCCCGACAAAAACTCTTCAGGAGCACCCTTCCCTGGCGTACTGGTGAGTCCGCACCCCGGCCTGGGAGCTGCCAGGATGAGTCTGGGGGAGACTCCTGTGGGACCTCACAGGGGATTGCTGTGCCAAGCCACGCCCCGCAGGGCGGTGTAAGGGTGGTTGGCCACGAGCGTCTCCTTGAATCGGATGAGCTGCCCGTCCGGGCATTGGCAGGGGAACAGTGCTTGGTTCCTGTGTGGTCACCGTGGGGCTCAGCCTTCATCCAGCAGAACATGGTACGGTATAAAACACGGATCTTCTTGGCCAGAGCATTTTTCAAAGATCTGCTGCTGGACATCATTGTATGTTTTGAGTTGTTTTAGTTTTTTTGTATTTTAGCAAGTCCGTCGTACTTACTTAACACCCCTAGTTTGTTTCTAGAAATTACTTTTTTTTCTTTTCTAATGACTTATAGTCCCTTTAAATATAGGCTCCTTGGTTTCACTTTCCCCATCTTGAAGGTGATTTCCCATAATAAGGCTTGGGGTAGAGCTCCGTGGTAGAGCATCTGTCTAGCGTGAATGAAACCCTGAGTTTGATACCTACACCCACACACCAAAAAATTACAAAATAAAAATCATAGAATATTGGGTTTTGAAAGCTTGAATGGGAAAGTTGGAATTCGTTTCCCAAATATATATGAAATTAAGTGAAGGGACCACATTCCACCCTAGCTCTTGAACGTTCTGAACAAGTCACTAGTTTTTGTTTTGGGTTTTTTTTTTCGTGTATGTGTTTTGTTTTTATTTTTGTTCAGCTCGTTTGAAGGGGGAACTGGTAATTGAACCCAGGGCCTTCACACTGAGCTGTATCTTTAGCCTCATTTTATTTTTTTATTTTGAGACAAGATCTCACAGAGTCACCTGATTGCCCAGAGTGGGGGCTAGAATTTGCAGGCCTCCTGCCTCAGCCTCCCAGAGTTCTGGGATTACAGGCAGATGTAACCACACCCAACTAAATCATTGTTAAATAGTAGTATCTTTAAAAAATAATAATAAAAGACTTATACAAGAATAAACATTTTTAGTTTTTTAGGTTACTCTTTAGATATGACAAGAAAAGCTGCTTGTCTGAAAGTGGGGTGAGGCAGTCAACCGACGACATCAGAGGCAGCCATGGTCCCTCCTTACCCATCCAGGTTCCTCCTTAGGGAAATCCTGTGTTCACTGGGGCAAGAATAAGAGCAGTTTGAATTGCACACTGACTCAAAGCACTTTTATTTTTAAATCTGTCTGAATAATTCAAGAAAGAAGTTTGTAACACCTAATACTTGCTGGCCCACCCTGCTTTTCTAACCAAAGAGAGGAGGCCAGGTCTTAGGTTCAATGGTCTCCAACTAGGATTTAATTTTTTTTTTTTGTATTTATTATATTCTTTCCAAGATACTAGTTTTCGATTAGAAAAACTGATCTCATTTCCTTTTCTAGTGAATGATGTTTTTAAACCTAAGTATATGCCATGTAAATATATTTAAAGATCATAATGGAGGCTGTCAAGTTGTTACCAGGTAGCTTGCTTCTCAAGTGGCTCACCAACTAAATGTTACTGCCAGCTAAACATTACCGGGGTCTGGGTTGTTCACCTCTCCCTCTGGAGTTGGATTCCAGGTTCTTCTCATCTCGATCAAAGAGTTGAACAAATGCTAAAAAGCAGTGACCAAGTTTATTCAACAAAGTATAAATTGAAGAGTAGGGGGATAAACCGGGCGTGGTAGAGCACACCTGTAATCCCAGCACTTGGGAGGCTGAGGCAGGAGGATCATTGTGAGTTCGACACCAGCCTGGGCTACAAAGTGACTTCAAGGTCAGTCTGAACTTCATAGTGAGACCTGTCTCATAAAATAGGGCCAGGGATTTAGCTCAGTGGTACAAGCGCCTGCCTGGCAGGCATGAGGTTGTGAGTTTGATTCCTGATACCAAAAAAAAAAAAAAAAAGAGTTGGGGGATAAACTGGCTCTGCAGTGTGAACTTGGCCCAAGTGAAAAGAAAAAGAGGGTCAAGGCAGAGATAAATGCAGCCTGGCTATCGTGGAAAGTTAGGATAGCGAGCTCTTCATGGCATTGCCGTGGCCTTTGTATTGTCCAAATCTCAAGGAAACCTGTGAGGACTTCTACATACGGCTCCTAAAAGGCAGTGCTGGGATCGTGCGCCTCAGGCTGATGTCAGGCCTAGGCCATCCTATTGAAAACCTGCTTGAGTTCTTGCACAAGTCCACGTGCAGGGTTTTGGGAACTGTTCTGTACACGTATCCGTGTCTGGCGTTTTGTAATTAACAGGCCATGCCTACTTCTCTTTGCCACACCCTAATCTCCTATCTCAAAATGTCCGAAATTCAGAAATCTATGTCCTACCGAAACAGAAGTTGACCCCACTATGTCTTCTGAGCAGGTTGCTCAGGGCCTTCTCTTGCACGGTTCTAGTAGCCACCTAGGAATCTGGAAGTGGAGTCTGTACCTCAGATAATCATGAGTTGCTATGCTTTTTATTTCATGTTTTACAGTGAGGACAGAGTGATCGAGCATTATCTGAAAATCAAAGGCCTGACTCGAGGACAGGCTGTGGTTCAGTAAGTATCTTTGCTGTCCTTTTGCTGAGATACCATTGTAATGGTTCCAATGGAAGATGTCCTTTGAAATAATTTTTGTTGTGTAGTTTTTGTGTACACAGTTTTCATTCAGTGAGAAACATCTTTCCACAATTAGAAAATGCCTTCGGTTGTTCCATGTACTGGTGCTACCCTCCCAGATGCCTACCCCTGTCTGGTAGCTACTGGAACAGAAATGTAGGTCAGGTGGGAAGAATCAGAGCTCTCACCTCACACAGAGGTGGGTTTGCTTAGCTTCCGAGTTCAGACCTAAGGATACCAGGTCCTCCAGTATTTGCAAAGAGAATCTCAAAATTCAGTTTTTGATTCTACTTTGGGTGGAGCACATAGCACATCAGTGTTGATTAATGTGTTTCTTCATGCTATGAAGAGCAAACCAGAGTGATACATTTCTGTATTTCACCTTTGTAAAGTTACCACTGACTTACTAAAAACCGTTCACTTAGCTAGGAATAGTGGTGCCCCCCTGCGTTCCCAACACTCTAGGAGACTGAGGCAGGAGGATCATAATTTCGAGCCAGCCTGGGCAAATTAGTGATTTAGCAAGACCCTATCTCAAAAAAAAAAAAAAAAAAAAAAAAAAAGTTAAAAATGGGCTGAAAATATGGCTCAGTGCAAATGAAAGCCCTCAGATCAATCCCTACTAAAAAAATTGTTCAGCTATCCATTAAACTTCCAAAACTTATTAAAAACAATCAATTTAAGTGCATTATTAGTGTAGTGATTGGAGAATCACTTTCGTGGCCATGGAACTTACAAAAACAAAACCAGACTTCCGCGCCTAGCACAGGGCCTGTGAGAGCTGGGGTAAGGCCCGCCCCCGCCTCCCGGTGTGCGCATGTTCTTTTCTAGCGCTCCGCTCCCACCGCTGCCTGTGACACACCGTGACACTCCTGCTGTGGTCTTCAGGGCAGACTTCACAAGTTAGCAGTCGCATTGAATTGCTGACCCTTTCACTCATTCCAACTGTATCCTGAGCTGGGCATGGAAAAAGAAGGAGGAAAGGAGCGAGGGAAGAAAGGAAAGAAAGGAAGTAACTAAATGAAGGGTTTTAGTGAGGCTGAGTAGCGTGTTACAAAGTGTCCTTTCTTAAATGCAGGGTCTGTTTACTTTTCCTTCCCTTGATCAGTGTGGCATGGCTCCAGCCAGGGATTGTTTAATGCAGCTGTTCAGACCCTGGTGTGGAGGCCAGATCATTTACAGGAAGGCCATGTTCTTAAAAAAAAAAAAAAAAAAAAAAGTTACTACATTATTGATTACCATGTCCAGAGAAATTGGTCTTCGGGATGTCATTTCAAAGTCCACTTGAATTGGACAAGAACCTCAGTTTCTTGAGGGCAGAGAGGAATCTTACACAAGTCAGTCCACTCCAAAGCCTAAAAAGTGTACATGGGTTTTTGTTGTTGTTTGTGTTTCAACACAAGTTCTCACTACATAGGCCAAGCTGGCCTCCTGCCTTGGCCGCCCATGGATTGGGATTACAAAAGTGCCCCACCACTCTTGAATTAATTCAGATACTTCTTGAATTAAAAATAGCAAGTAGTAACATCATTTTGACTTAGTTTTTATCATTGAAATACATAGTTTTTAAATCAAGTTTACAACCACAAAGTTCATCTTTTAATTTTTTTGTTTGTTTATTTTTAGTTTTTCTTTGTTTTTTTGAGACAGGGTCTCACTATGTAGTTCAGGCTTGTCTTGAACTATGTTTCCTAGGCTGGTCTTAAACTCACAGCAATCCTCCTGCCTCAGCCTCCTGAGGGCTGGGAATCACAGGCATGTGCCACCACACCTGATTTAATTTTTATTTTGAAACAGGGTTTCACTGAATCTTTAAGTTGCCCATGCTAGGCTTGAACTTGCACAGAAAATAACATTTCCTGTAGCTTTTTGAAATTGAGACTTGGTTAGAAAGTTCCTGATGTATGAATAAGGTATAAACTACATTAATCGCCATAATGATTTGTTCTATTTCTGCTTGAATCAAAGATACTAGTCACAGTTTAAATGAGGAAAATAGAAACAAATCGTGTTTCCTTAAATCACTTTTCCCAAAAGAGACCTTGGACTAGTTTAATGAGGTTGTGATGTATACTCTTCCATAGGTATATGAAAATAGTGGAGGCTCTGCCAACTTATGGAGTCCATTACTATGCAGTAAAGGTAAATACTTTTTACATTACAGAGCTTTGAAATGACCGTGATACTTTGAGTTACTGAAAAAAACCAGCTTTCTAAAATCACTTATCAATGTACGTGTACATGTAAACTGTCTGTAGAAATGATTACAGCATTCAAATAGAAATGGCGTCCTTCAAACTTTACAGCCTGATTATACCTTACCACTTTTAGTAAATTATAAAGCACTTTATTTTTGCAAAGTACTTGAGACGATCAGGTGTTTTACCCAGGTCTCTCATAAGCCTAAGATCTTGTGAAGGAGGTGGGCTTGGGAGGGATTGGACCCAGAGTCTCATGCTGTGCCACTGAGCTACATCCTCAGCCCTAGACCTTTTCTTTTTCTTACCCTTGCTGATTTTTCTTTTCCAGTCGTTCACCCTCTAATACCATCAGGTCTTCCTTTGGTAGTGGTGCTTGTGAGAATCGTGCCTTCTCCACTGTTCTTTCAGCACCTTTCAAGAGATGCTGACATTTTTGCAAGATTTGGAGTCCCACTTTTCCATCAGTATATTTTGTATTTGCATAGAATTGTCAGATGTTTAAGAGCAGAAAGAGGCTAAGAAATATTTTTGAAATGGTAGGAGATAGAGCACAGTTTAAGAAGGGAGTCTTGTTTGCAAGAGAAATAATTTTTATTTATGTACAGTAGTTACTTAGTATTTATGTTTTTCACAGTGCTGGGGATGAAAGCCAGGGGCTCACACATATGGGCACTGCAAGCTACATCCCAGACTCAGAATAATTACAAAGGTTACCGGTTCTTGAGTGTTTTTGATATTCTAACGTCTTTACTATCAAAGATTTAGGAAACTAGATAATAACTACTTGCATAATGAAGACACCCTGTTCTGAAAGTGTTTGACAATTAAACTTGTATTTCTACTGATCTTGATTTGCATATAGGTATATGATGAAGCCTAAATTTTTCTGTCCCTAGGTCAAAACAGCCTTGCCTTTGGCAAGAGCTAAAATAAATTTATGAAAAAACGAATCCCTTCCCTGCTCATAAGTACCTCAGACTGATTATACAATCATCCTGGTATTGAATTGTACAGTTCCCCCAAAACGTTTTTTAAAATATTCTTACCTTCATTGTTCACTGTATCATAAACATCAGGATTTAGAAACCACTTCTTTTCATCTTTGTGATTCTTTGGAAACTTCCCCAACGTTGATAACTGGTTATGGGAATTGAGAAAACAGTCATTTTTTAAAATTGATAACTAGCTTGCTTGCTTTCCTTCTTTCTTCTTTTCTTTGTTTCTTTCTTTCATTTATTTATTTATTTATTTATTTATTTTGGAAACATGGTCTCACTATGTGGTTCAGGGTGTGGCCTTGAACTCATTCTGTAGCCCAGGCTTTCCTTGAACTGTGATTCTCCTGCCTCAGCCCTCCTAAGTGCTGGGATTACAAGTGTGCCCCACCACACCCAGCTCAGATTAATTATTGGTTGAATCGTTTACATTTTATTTGTACTCTTCAAATGTTTAATCAAAGCAGTGCTGCTTCATGTCAGTAATCCCAGTACTTGGGAGGCTGAGGCAGGAGGATCATAAGTTCAAGACCAGTCTAGGCTACATAAGTGAGTTCAAGGTCAGCCTGAACTACATAGTGAGACACTGTCTCAAAAACAAAAAAAACCCTACAATACTGTTTTCATTCTTTTTGATAGTATTACCAGTGTTGGTCTCTTTTGACTTAAATGTTTCATCACAAGAAATGCTAAGAAAGCATTTTCGTAAGAAAGATAAAAGTAGTGCTTTGTTTACCCAAACTGCTTTATTTTGAACTTGCTGACACTTGTTAAGGGAGAAGACTGTTAAATATTATTTCTCCTTTAGAAGACATAATAACAAGGTGCTGGTTCTCATGCTTTTCCATCTCCTAGGATAAACAAGGACTTCCTTGGTGGCTTGGAATCAGTTATAAAGGAATTGGCCAGTATGACTTGCAAGATAAGGTGAAGCCTCGAAAGGTAAGTATGAATCATTTCAGATGTTTAGGAGAAAGTTGGATTGTTCTAGAGCTTGTGACATCCCTTGAAGGGGTACCTTGAGCAGTATTGGGCCAAGATCCTTGACTGTGGAAGCCACTGTTCAGAGAGGACTCAAGTTAAATGAAATTGATTGTTTTGGTGGAAAATGCAGGCATTTTCTTCTATCATTCATTTATACCCTGTTTATATAATTCCATGTGTGACCTTTTGTTCTGAGGTGGTAAGATACAGCCCCAAGGACATTGACTAAGCATAGTTACAAGGACCTGCCGTTAGGTCTCTATTCTAAATTGGTACAAGGAAGACGCTGCTGTTTGTTTTGTAAATATTATGAATAGATACATACATGCACATATTTCCATCAGGTGGGAGGTGTGGTGAGTGAATTCTGAAGGTATAAGCCAAAATCTTTGGTGGTGATTATAACTCAGTGGTATAGTTAGAAGAACCTTCTTTCTATGGCTTTTATTTTTTACCTTACTTTGTTTTACAGTTTTCTGCGATAAACGTACTTTTGTAAAGAAAAATAAGCAATGTGCTATTTTTAAAGGGTCCTAGTCCTTCAAATTGGAGTGCCCCAGAACTTAAAAAGTTACCATTTTTCTCTTTAAGTTGGATTGTGAAACTGCTTCTCTTGACTCGGCCTAAGTGCACAGCACCCTTTTGCCCGTGTTAGAATTGCCGAATCCCTCCGGGTGACCTTGCAGCTGCCTCTGGGCTCGTTAGTGTTACAGTGTAATGAGGACTGACTCATGCTACCCTCTGGGTGTTTCCACCCTCCCTGCGTCACCAGGGACCGCAGGAGAGAACCAGTGGCCTCTAATAACAGACCATGGTCAACCAACCTGCATTATCACAACTCGACATCACAGCCCTAAACGACTCCTGTCGTATCCACCTGTCCCATGCTTCATTCCTCATAAAGCAGCCCTGTAATCATACCGTGGCAGGCTGCACCTGTGTGTCCTCCTAGCATCATTGCTCAGTCTTCGCTGAATTCTGAAAATAAAGCTCCCCTCTTGTCCCCAGCGTAATGTTAGGACACTGACACAAAGGAGAGGCCCAGAGTAAACCTTCCCATGAAGACTAGGTGGATATTTAGGTTTCTTATCAGAAATTATCATTGAAAACCGGGCGTGTTGTTGTACACCTGTAATCCCAGCTACCGGGAATCTGTCACAGGAGAATTACAAGTTCAAGGCCAGCCTGTGCAATTTAGTGAGACCCTGTCTCAAAATAAAACTTTTTAAAAACCAGCTGGGGATATAGTGCAGTGGGAGAGTGCTTGCCTAGCATGCTTATGGTCCTAGGTTTAATCTCCCCAGCATCACCACCAAAAAAACAAAAAAAAAAAAAAGAAAGCAAACAAGCAAGCAAGCAACTGTCAGTGCGAACAAGAAAGCATCCTTCAGCAGTGCTGTCCTTCTGTCTGAGGGGAGCACAGGAACATGTATACATGTAGTCCTACAACTTGCATTTTGTTTCTCTCTCTCTCTCTCTTTTTTTTTAGACAGTGTCTTGCTATGTAGTCCAGGCTGGCTTTGAACTCACTATGTAGCCCAGGCTGGCCTCACACTCATGGCAATCCTATCTCAGCCTCCCAAGTGCTGGAATTACAGACATGTACCACCATGCCCAGCAACATTTTGTTCCTATAAGCCCTGTGAACAAAACTGATTTCAGGAAAAAGAAAAATGTACAAGAATGTTCTAGAAGTTTAACTGGAGGCTCTAGGCCTTGGTGGTTGTGATGTCAGAGCTGGGATAGAAGTCCCAGTCCATCACTCAGAAAAAAGTGTACAGCTTCCAAGAGGAATTTGCTTGTATTTGAAAATTTACTTTCAATAATGTTACTTCTAATGAGTAACATTGGAAATGCAAGTCAGCCATGTTTTCAAATGTTTTTTCAAGTCATTTTTACTTATAGGTGCATATTTTTATTTAGCGGAATGTCATGCATATTTATCATTTTTTTAAAAAAGCGAACAGTCTAGACATATGTGCATCAGGGCAGGAGGGCCTTCTGTAGCCTCCCCCCATCCTGGTAACCAGTACAAAGAGAGCGATACGGACCTGACTGCAGTCTTACTGCCCGTGTTATCCCGTGCTTTGCTGTGTTTCTCCAGCTCTCTAGTAAAGCAGATTCACTTAGCTCTTTCTAGAAGCTACCTAGTGTTCAGTTATGTGGCTGTGCATAATTTAGCCGATCAGTGCTCCTCTGACTGACTCCACAGTTCCCAGTGTGGGGAGGACAGAAACGTAGATGTTATGGAGCGTAAGAAAGAATCCCAACCAAGGCAAAGAAGTGTCCCTGTCTCATGCATTATTGACTATCGCGTTTTCTTAAGGTGGACTGCTCCTATATTAATGCTGTAGATTTTTGAACCAGGGATTTAACTCAATGGTCTAAGTGCCTGCCCTGGCAGGCATGAGGTTGTAAGTTTGGTCCCTGGTACCAAAAAAAAAAAAAATACTATAGATTTCTTGTTGATTTAGTTCTTTCCTGAACATTACATTAAGAAAGAATATTCAGGAGTCTTTCCGGTCTTGCTGAATCTTTCATGTAAAATACAATTAACAAGGTGTGATCAACTTATACGTTGAAATGTTTGTATTTTTAAAAAATGATTACAGTAAAAGATGCCTTGCTATTGATCCTCCTCAAAATTCTCTCCCTTGCTTTGAACACACTTACTTTGTCATTTTTACTAATTTCTGACATGATTCTGGAAGCCCTTTTCTTTACCAGGTACGATCAAAAATCTGGTGAATGCTGCTGCTCTGTGCCAGCCAATGAAAATGCAGGCTGATAAAAATATTAGGGTGGCCTCCTCCACAGCTTAGTCACGTGACTTCTGGCTCTTCCCCAAAGTCAAAATGACAATGGGAGGTCAACATTTTGAATCAACTCAGGACATCCAGGCAGCCAAGAGAGTGGAACTAAAAATGCTCACAGAAGGGGACTTCTGGAGCTGCTTCAGAAAGTGGCAAGAATGACCCAGTGTGTCTGCAGTGAGGGGGAGGATTCTAAGGGGTTCGTAGCAGTGTGTCTTTGGATGTAATACATTTTTAAAATGTAACATTCAACGTATTTTATCACACCCCATCTATCAGCTCATTAGTAGCTTCTCAGCTACCACAGCTTGATTGCAATTCGAAGAGAATTAAAATCATCTAGAAAAGCAATCTGACTTTCTCCTAAAATAATGGTGACTCAGAATCTGTACAAGTATTGAACTTAATTTCCTCCTGTGCTCATGATTCAGAAGCCCTTTTTTATATTCACAGCTTCTTAGAAATTGGTAAATATTGCTTCACACTGATCCTTATCAGATTGGCTTGCTCATTTCAGAGTCTAGACAAGGGTCAGAAGTCACTTCCTTTTTTAGCTTCCAGAGCCTTCCTGTTTCATTTTCAAGACATGCCACTCACTTCAAAAGGGACCCTAAACAGGCCATCTTAGTTATCACTTTCTTGCCTTCTCTTTTTTCATTATATTAGGAAGTGTTTACTCTGTGCCATTGTCTGCTTCCTCCTTTCTTCTATCTCGCGGTAGTAGTTAACAGTGAATTTTGCTTCCATATACCTTGTTTGTTTGTCCATTTGTTTGTTTGTCTTGTGAGTCATGATGTTGCTATGTAGTTTAAGCTGGCCTTGAACTCACTATATAGCCCAGGCTGGCCTGGAACTTACAATCCTCATGCCTCAGTCTCCTGAGTACTGGGATTACAAGCATGTATCACTGTGCCTAGATCTTACCATTTTCTGTGCCTGAATAACTTTTTCACAAGTCTAGGGACCTACCGATTTATTTTCCATCAGTGTAGTGTAATATTTCAGGACATGAGTTTGGGAGCCATCCCAGACCCTGCCCCTGGTGTCTCTGCTATGTGACCTTTGGCATGATGTTTGGTCTGTCTTTAAAACCAGTGTCCTCATCTGCACAAAGGTAATACTACCTGCTCCACAGGGTGTTTTTAGAACTAAATAAGATTATATTTAGCACCGCCCCTTAAAAACAGTTGTCATTAGGTAACCTAAAATTATTCCTTGGTAGTAAGGAAAACAGAACATTTAAAAGAGGGTATGAGAAGTATTTCTGGATTGCTGTTTGCTTATAGAGAAGGACCCTGGTTTGCCGCCAATCCATAGTCCTAATGAAGGAGGAAGTCCTTGTTTTCTCCCAACTCATCCACTATCATGCCTGAAGGTGTGTTGCACATGCAGAGAAAATGTTTAAATCCCAACTTAACCAACCTCAAAAATTTGTGTTATTAAAAATTCAGACCATAGGCAGTTTTCCTTTTTAATCCTTCATGCATGAACTTGGTATGGTGAACTCTTATGGAAGGGGAGAGCTACCAGATCTCAACCCAGTTCCACAGGGGATGGTGTTTGGACTTAAAAATGGATGAAGTTTTGCTTAGAAAAACTGCACCTCGTGTTTCTTCTAGATGTTTATTGTTCTTTTAGTGTTCAAGGAAAATGTCTCTTTTTCACATAAGTAGGCAGGAGGTCAGTGATGGAGTGAATTGCCAGTGTGTGCCTGTGACTGACTTCTGTCCCTGAGGCAGTATTTCCCCGGGAGAACCAGAGCCTGTGGGAGAACAATATGACATGCTAGTCAAGGTGTCCTGGCAGAGCAGCCTGGGATGAAATGCCTTTCAAGATTGGAATCTTTCTGCATTATAACATGCTAAGAAAGACTTGTGATAGATGTCATCACCTCAGGGCCTTTAGGGTGGGAAGAGATTTTTGGCCTTCATTAACTGAATTTTTTTTTTTAACTGTTGGAATTCCCTGGCGCCTAGAGCCAGATGAGTTAAGTAGGAAGCACAAAAGCCATTCTGTTCCCTTGTCATAGAAGTACAGGGTTCCTTTTATTTCAAGGCACTGACTCGCTTATTTTTTAAAGCTTGGCCCTCTTGACCATTTTGACTCTTCCTTACTCTATCACTGTGGACTTTGATTAGAAGATGCTTCTAATACTCCTTAAATTCTCCATGAGGTTAACTGTAGGAAAAGAAGAGAAATGTGCTATGTAATCACACTTCTTACATTAATACAAAATAAAATACGGTGTGCAAGAAAAAAGTGAATTACCAAATGTCGTCTAGAGACCAGTCCATCCTGTTTGTAAAGGGTATAATTAAGCTCCAGCCACACCAATAATCAATCTGATTGTTAAAACCTGCAGAGTCAGTGGGAGGAGACCATCGGTCCTACAGCATGGATTCAAAATAAGAACCAGTTCTAAATTCCCACTGATTGGCAGGCTGACCAAGATGTCACCCAGCCTTCCTCAGCCTGCATTTCTCCTCTATCCAAGTCAAGTTATTCCGTCCACTCTTAACCTCACAGGGTACGGTGAGCACCAAATGCACTGGATAATTTCTTCACTGAGTAGATGTGTTGCCCTCCACACCATATTCTAATTTATAGAAAGTGTACTAGATAGTGTTGTATTTTCCCCCTCCTATAGTTAATCACAATTAGAATTAGTATTTAAAGCAGTTCTAAGATAAGCTTTCAAAAAGTGGTTGGATTTTGGTGAAGAAGATGGAGAGAGCTCAGAGTAAGCCCCATAATCATTCATAAAGTCACGAGATCTAATGGCAAGGGACCCTGGGAAGTACTGTCTGTAGGTGGACGGCCACGGCCCAGACCGTAACTCCAGGAGTTCTGTAACCAAATGGAAATACAAAAGCGGGCCCTCGGGGGAGATAAGCCTTTTCTGTATTTTTGTCCTTTGAAGTCTTTTATGGGACTAGTTGGTGAGAAATAGGTAAATAAAAAAATAAAGACCTAAATTTTGAATTGCCCCGATGGCAGCAGACAAGGTGGGACAGTAATGGGGTAGAGGGAGGGGGTGTTCAGGGAAGGCCTGCCTGAGAAAGGTGACATTTCAGCTAGGACCTCAGGGGTGATACACTCATGAAGAATGGGGTAACTTGCTCTGGTCCAAGACCAGGATGTGCTTGTGAGGAGGTATGCATGTGGGAAAACTTGAGAGCAGGTTGTACTAGCCCAGCCTTAAAGAGGAAGAGTGCTTCTTCAGGACCGGAAGTTGCTGTTGGGAGAGGAAAGGATGTCCTACACAGACAGAACTGTCGGCTGGCTGTGGGTGGCCATTGGTCCTACTATTACTTGATGTATCTGGGCCTTTATCAAGTACTTGACTTGTTAGCACATGAAGGAAAATGAAACTGGCATCTTTTAAATAGAATTGACTAGCCTGAACACAGAGAGAAGCTCTTCGCAACTGTGACAAATAGTCCTGCAAAGAGGCATCTACAGTAATGATTTCTTTATTGTATACTTGTGACCAGTGATTGGCAGGCTTGAGGGTTTATTCATTTTTTTTTTTATGATAGCAGGGTTTTAGTGATAAACTAAAGATACCAAAATCATCCATCCTTACAAGTTTCTAACAATAGAGTGTATGTAATGTACATGACTTTCTAGGTTTCTAAGAACAAACATTTATTGAGCCCATTGTTTTTGTAAGGGCCCTGAGCTGGTACGTTATTTTCCTCATCTTAAGGAAAAAGCCATAGTTCTTGCCCAGGGACCCAGAAATCCATCTGGAAAGAAAGAATATATTCAAGACTAGTGGTTTGATTGAAAATATTTAGTAAGCAGACTAGATACCAACCCTTCAGAGACACCGGCTGGAAGTTCCAAAACAGCGCTGTGGTTCTAAGAGGTGCATGTCAGCTGTGGCTATGTCATACACGTGGTGAGGACACTGATGCAGATGTTAACAGGAAGTCTTGAACTCTGTCCTGGGAGGCCAGAGATTTGGCCACAGGAAACCAGGGTGCAATGACATTCTTGTAGAGGTCAGTTTTGTTTTGTTGTTTTTGGTGGTACTGTGGGTTGAAACACTGAGCTGCATCCCTAATCTTTTAGCTTTTTTAGTTTGAGACTAAGTCTTATCACATTGTCCCGGCAAGCTCCAATGATCCTTCTGCCTCAGCCTTCCACAGTGCTTCCTCTTTAAGTACCCACCCTGTTTACCACTGTTCAGATTTACAACCTGCTGCTTTTTTTTTTTTTTTGGTATAGTTCTGTACGTCTTGTTTACAGTCTCCATGTCTTTTTCGTACTGCCTTGTTTATACAGTACTGTAAGTTTTTCTGATTGTACTGTATAGTACAGTCCTGCAGTTTTATATTCTGTTACGTATTATGAAACTGCACATAGAAGTTATGCAAATAAAAGCAAAGTCATCAAGTTGGAGTTTCCTTTGACCATTTCTTTGTTCTGAATATTGTAATGTACATACTATACACAGTTCTTCATTTAGCAGCCGAATCATCTAAGGAACTAGTGGTACGAATGGGACACAGTCTTTAAGTGAGGAATGTCTGGCCACCATCAGATTTTTACATTCCATGTTTCCTACAACTCAGAAGTTTTATCTTCTTTTGTTTTTTTTTTTTTTTTTTTTTTTTTTTTTTTTTTTTTTTTTTTTTTTTTTTTTTTTTTTTTTTTTTTTTTTTTTTTTTTTTTTTTTTTGTTTGTTTTGTTTTGTTGGGGTTTTTTTGGCAAATACTCAACATGTTTTACTCCTTGCATTTAAGATGTGATGTTTTGTGTGTCTAAGACAATGAGATCACATCTGAAAAAATAATTTTCACTCTCTAGTATTTACTATTTGGATGCATTATGAAACTTTAGTTCATCACAGCTGGCACTGTGAGCAGGCCTCTTCTAACAGGTAAGTTGGTGGGAGTCCCTCTGGCAGGTGTCAATTGCACTCAGAAAGCAGTCTGTTTGTTCCTGAAGGCACTACCTAGTCAAAAGAACTAGAACTCCAAAACTCATTCTTTTAGAAGAGAATTTTATAGCGTCTTTATCAACATATTCCAGCTGCCAGAGCATAAGTACACTATCACATGTCATCCTCTAAGCCGGGGTTTCTCCTGGCCAGCAGTAGTGACACTGCTCTGTGGGGGCTGCCCTGCATGCTGTAGGGTATCCAGCAGCACCTTCCCCTGCAGGTGGTGACCAGAAAGTCTCTAGACATCCCCACATGTCTTAGCCACGGGGTTGGGAAGGGCTGGGAGGGGTGCACAATCCTCATGAGGTAAGAACCACAAGTCTAGGTAAAATTGCAGGGATTCAAAGTCCTAGCCCACAGATGGCTGCCTTAATTCCTGCTTTCTTTTTTACCTGAGGTATAATTGGATATTACCTTTTTTTTTTTTTTTTTTTTTGATAGTGGTGGTGGTGATGGTACTAAGGGCCTCACACTGAGTCACATCCCCAGCCTTTTTAAAAAATTTCGAGACAGGGTCTCTGAGTCACTAAATTGCCCGGGCTGATTGGAAACTTGCAGTCCTCTTGCCTCAGTCTCCCAGGGTGCTGGGATCACAGGTGTACACTACCACACCCAACTTCATTTTTTCTGTCTTTCTTTCTTTTCTTTTCTATAAAAGAAAAAAACAAAACAAACAGATATCCTTATAGCACTCTGCCCACCTAAGGAAGGCAGAGTGCTGTGTTGTGGGTTTTTGAAGCATGGCTGAGTCTGTGTGTAAACCAGAGGTCAGCTCCGAATTGGCTATGTGACATTGATCAATACATTTAAATCTTGGTGTGCCTCAGTTTTCTCTTTTGCAGAATGGGTCTACATGTGTACCTTCTGCTTCTAGCTGTTGGAAACGCTCAAGAAGATAATGCATAAAATACTGTGGCCTTGCCATGGTTATACCTCAGCACTTAGCATATCTTAGCCGGCGCGACGCTACTCACGGTGCACAGTTACTATGTGACCGTCTCGTCTGCCTGCCTGTACCCTCCTCGAGGACGGAGACCTTGTCTCAGTCACAGAACACTTGATAGACCGGATGGATAGCTGGAAAGAGGATAGGTTGGCTGGACTTTGTAAAAACCCCAGTCCTCCAAGATTTTATTGTTGTGGTACTCCAAAAAGGTACTACCAATATAGTCATCAAATGTAACCTATCTAAATGAGAAGAGAATAAATCAATAATATGTGACTTGTTTTGTTTCGGGTAATAGCAGGGGATCACCCCATGTGAGTCATTGTTTAATGTACTAGGAATGTGACTATTCCAAATTTAGTCATTTCCAGGTGAATTTGCAGTTAAATGATTAACCAATAATGTAAGTGCAATTAAAAAGCCAAGCCTCTGTGACGTCTCTCCTATCCAAGTCTCTGTGACATCCTATCCTTGCTTAGTGTCACATTGTGGGTAATATATACTTTCAGTTTGCTGAGATTTAGAAGCAGCTTGATCCTCTGTTGGAGGTTTCCCTGGGTCTTTCAGGGCCCAAAGAGGTCTCCACAGGCCCCAGGGAGGTCCCCTCTGCCTGTGCCAGGTGCACACTGCTAGGCATTGTGTACCTGCTGGGGCACATTTTTTTTGGCCTGGGCACTCAAGACAGGCGGCCTTTGGGGCGTGGCTGGGCCTCGCTCCTCCCTTCTCATCTGTGACCTCCAAGGTGCAGGACAGCGAACAGATTTCCTACCTACAGGGCGTATCAGGAAACCACTGATGAAACCAACAAACACGGCACTGGGCTGGTACAGAGCCCGAAACTCCCAGAATGGGCAGACCGAGTGACACAGCTAGGTCAGCAAAGTAACTCAGCTGCTTCTCATCAGTGGGGAGACAGCTGTGAGGTCCCGGCTAGCTGTTTTGAGTCCTTTTTCTGCTCTCCAGTGACTGTCAAGTGAGAGACGTGGACAAAGAGTCCTTCCTCCTAAATACAACCAGCTTTACCACTTAGCGAGAATGCGTTTTGATCCAGGAACTGGGCCAAGTGTTTACAAACAGAATCTCACTGACTGTGTCTGACCACCTCTGAGGCGGGTCTTCTTGGCCCATTTTACGGGTGAGGTCCTGGACGCTCAGGGATGTTAACTCAACAGACAGCACAACTACAAGTAATGAAATCAAGTGTAAACCTAGACAGTCTGGTGCGGTTCTCCTGGGTCACATGGGCCTCACCAGAGAAGAGACTTGTTCATTATTCAGCAGTAAGAACAGGACCACCTCACCACACAAGGTGCTCAAAAAATTGTCTGTTGATTGAAAAGGAAGGATTCTGAAAGCAACTGAAGTAATGTTGTCCTATTTCTTAAAAGTTCCTTGGCTTTTCTTCATAGTTTTGTTTTTGTTTTTGTTTTTGAATTCCCTTAGGTTTGACAATAGCCTTAAATGTTCAGGAACTATTGTCCTAATAGAGTGGGTGTGGAGAGAGGAGATTTTTTTTCCTAGTTTTTAAGTCAAAACATGTCAGTTGATTGTATTGGTGAAATGGCTTAAATATCTAGCACATTCAGTTAATTTAATAAAGTATAATAATGTGTGGCAAATTCTTCTAAAAACATCAGTTAGTCTTATATCTAAGGAAAAGGAGAATTACTTCTGATTACAATATTTTACCTAAGTTCATTTTCAGAATAGGGTTTGATTCCATCTTAGTTTTCTGTCAGTCTTAAATTTTGGGGTATTTTTTAAGACAGGGTGATTAATAACCTTAAGATATGTTCACTTTCTATTGTAATTGATTGATTATCTCTTTGTTAATATTATTTATATTGCTCCTTTTTTGCTGTTCTATTTACTTTTGCCGTATCAAAGTAATCCTAAGTTGCTGTTCAATATTTATTGCTCTCTCCTTTCTCATACAAAAGGGTACAACTCAGCGTTCTAGGTGGGTGTAGAGGGGAGAGAAACCTGGAAGACCTTATCCATTTTCACCTTACAGCTGTTTTCCTTTTGTCATTACCAGCAACAGATTCTCAAACTCGTACCGTCTAAGAAATACCACAGAAACAATAAGTGATTATTATTGTGCTTCTGTAATGATCATTTGAGAAAATTTTTCTGTTTCAGATGCTTCACTTTTGTTACAAGGTGAATAATCCTTTTTTCCCCCCCAATCTTTAAGAGGAAATTTTTACGACTTGCAAGGCTAAAGCAGGAGGATCACTAAATTTTCAGACACTAGATAATTGAGATCCTGTCTCAGAATCAAAAGGTGTCAGGAATATAGTTCCATGCTATCAGGGTTTAATCCTCATCAGACAGAAAAAAAAAAGTGGGAATTTTTAAAATTAAATTTATTGGTACATTTTAGGTATATATAATGATCACATTCATCATAGGGGACTTGTACCTGTACATGATATGTCTTGCTTCTTTTTTTGCCCCATTCCTATACCCTCCCTTTAACCCCTCTTCCCCTCCCTATATACAAATTTCCATTTTTAAAAGTAGGAATTTTAGCTTGGACAAATTTCTTTTTCTGTTTTAATAGGAAAATTATAAGTGTTTGTGTATACACATATGCATATATAAAATATTCTGGACCACACCATCTCTTATATTTCTACCCTACCCAACTGTCCTCCAAATAATGGACAATGTGAATTGCACTTTGCTTCCTTCTGCGTTCCTTTGTACCTTAGCTCTCTTTCCTCTTGGTACTTTATCTCTTTCCTCTTTCCTTGCAACTTTCTGTATTTGTTATATGATGGGCTATTTCTCTAATGCAGAGCCTTCCACAAGTTAAGTTTCCTGGTGGCTGTTTCTTTAGCCAGTTTTCTTTCTCTTTTCTTTGATCTGAAATCTCCACATGATTTTGACCTGAGGAGACCTCTGATTTATCCTTTAAGTTGAGCACTGGCGAAAGGGAAGGGAATGTTCTTCACTTGCCTGTTGTGTTCAAACCTGGGATCTTTTCGGAGATGAGTTCACTTTTCCTCTGTTTGGTTGCCAATTTCAGAACTTTATCCAGCTAGATCAAGTGCTGCTACAGTTAGAGGGATTTTTGTAGCAACTGCAAGTGTAGATCAAAATCTCAATACTAATGCCGAGGGTGGTGGAGGGTGGTGGCGCATGTCTGTAATCCCAGCACTCTGGGAGGCTCACACTGGATGATCACAAGTTCCAGCCCAGCCTGGGTGATTTAGAGAGACCCTGTCTCAAAATAAAAAATTTAAAGGCCTAGGGATGTATCTTGGTGTGAAGGCCCTGGGTTCAATTCCCAGTACTCCCCCCGACACACACACACAAACAAGCACACACAGAAATCACAATAACAATATGAAATGTTAAGGACTCTCAAATTTGAGATGAGGAATCTCACTCTTGTGAAAATAAACCAATTGATGTTCATTTTATATAAACTTCCATTATTTTAATTTTGAATAATAAATACCAACAAGTACTCAGAATATACTAATATGTACAAAACCACTGTCAAGCTGAAATTACTACTACTTGGTCATATTTGCTTCATCTTATTTTTTATTACTAAAAAAAAATACTCGTGGTGACGCTGACACATTCTGTCCCGCTTCTCATACATTGTCACCCTCCCCAGAATTAACCAGTGTCGGAATACAATTTGGATTGTTCCAATCCAGTCTTATACTGGCACAAACCTGAAATCATATTTTGCATAAACTTTTAAGATTTCAGGTGGGGAAACAAATGGCTGGGACTTTGAAACCTAAAAAACCTGTAACTTCTTTTGCGAATCCAGGTGTCATCTGATTATTCCAAATTCTCTAAATAAGTTAAAACCCTTCACCTTTTAAGTGGGGTCTTTGCCTGCCGGGGCCTGGTTTCTCCCAGCACCAGGACATGTGGAATGGAGCCAAAGTGCTAGTATTTCCTATTTGTAAGTGATAAGATGGGAGGTGGCGGCTTTCAGAGATCGGGTTTCAAGTGGAGCCCTGGTTTTTATGTGTGTGGGAATGGCCGCAAAGGAAAACACAGCTGAACTGCCTTCTGACTCTTCCTGTGAAACCTGTTCCTGCAGCCCGTGAGTAGACCTGGGTAAAAAGGCTTCCCTAAAACAGCCCGCAGTGAAATTCGTGCCTGGATTCAAAGTAACCTTACTTCCCCAGGAAGAATAGTTGGAAGTCCCTCCTCCCCACCTCCACTTTAGAAAAGCCTGTCTTCTGGGACAATCTATCAGCAAGAACTTTGCTCTCTCCTCCTGCATGAGAAGCAGGAGTAGACCGGGGAGGTGTCACTTGCCAGAGTTGCTGATGTCAGTGGCGTATCAGCCGTGGGAGGCTTGGTTTGTGAAATTGAGTTACACCTAAGTGTCTTATGAAACTCGGTTCAGAGCACACCAGAGCGGCTGTCTGCGAGAGGGGGAGGTGGAGAAAACCCTGAGATTTCCCCCTCCCATTTCTGTGCCATGTGTGGAATTTCTGGATTTAAAGAAGGGAAAGCCTCAAATCTACAGACATTGTAGGAAATCGGTACGTAGCTTTATACTTTCACTAATTGCTCTTTAAACTGGGTGAGTGCTGTAGTTCAAACACCTACATGCTTGAACGAACCATAGAGAGATGTGTTCTCAGCGTACGCTGATTTGTTTTACTCCGTTTGGGCCCGTGGGTCATCAGGGGTGCAGTCTGAACACTTTTGTCCCCTGGCTGTGTCTGTCGGCCCGGGAACCTTCAGCTTCCCCGGTTCTTTGCCGTGAGCTTTGCGTGTCTGTGAGAAGTGTTGGTTCCTGTCCTCCAGGAAATGCTTTCGCCGATTGTGCACTGCAGAGAAGTTCTTATTATTTAGACAATTTAAAAGTATTCTTTTAAGATTCTTTGAACATAATTGAAAAATCCAACCAGAAACTTCATAATGAAATGAAACTGCTGTGCTGGTACCTGTTACCCTAATCAAGACTGGGGACACAGAAGAGACACTGACTGCAAAGTCCACGCTGAGAACTTTGTAAACCTCAGGCCAATACAAAGTCAGTTGTAATATAAAGATTTGGGCACGAGCCCTGAAAATACAGCAAGGCATGCTCAGTTCTGTGAATGAGGTTTTTTTTTTTTTAAACCAAATTATTTGCCTTTCAAATGCACCTTTCTGGTAAAGTTTGTTTCTCGCAACCAAATGATAATCTACATTGAGTCCCCCAGCAGAGTATCAGCAGTGGGAATACAGAGGTCAGGATCTCTTTACACAAACTGGAGGCTTTAGCTTAGAAACCTAGAGAGCAACTCAAGTGTTCACCCCATCCCCTCTTACCCCCCAATTCCTAGTGCTTGACTTCTGTGACATTTAGGGGAATTCTGCTAGGTGAGAAACCGCTGTCTCACGTAGTCACCTCTGCGTGTGTGTGTGTGTGGTGGGGGGTTCTCTTTTACTTTCACTTTGCATTCGTTTGAAATTTAATCTCTGATCTTACTGCAACATCCCTTTGAGTATTTTCCATTTAAATCCGAAATCAACATCTTCGAGCAGAATGCTTCTGCTTACTGGAATCTGTGCTGATTTCCTTATTATCCAGTTGAGTCAGAGGAAATATTGTATGCATGTGATGTTTCGTTTCATTGTTCAAGTTAGATTTATTGGTGAAGTTTAGTTGTTAAAGATTACTGTCAGCAGAAGGAATAAAATGGTTTCAGGTTATAGTTGATTTGTAAAAAGATGAATCATGTTTTGGGCTTAATCTTATCCCTCTTGGGAACTTAAAATCATTTGATTATTAAGCTGATTTATAGACAGTAGAGATAATAGTCATTAAATCTACATGGTTTTCTCATTTCTTTAATGTTTTAGTTATTCCAGTGGAAGCAGCTGGAGAATTTATATTTTCGTGAGAAAAAATTTGCTGTGGAGGTTCATGATCCACGAAGGTAAGGATCAGAGATTTTTGCACGGTCTTAGTCACCCTATAAATAATGCTGTTATAAACATTTCAATATGGGTTTTTGTGTCAATATATGCTTTCATTTCACTTGGGTCTGCACCAAACCTAGAAGTGGAATTTCAGAGTTGAACAGTAGCTCTGTCTTTAACTTTTAAGGGAACTACCAGACTTTTCCAAAGCACCAGGTGACCACATTTCTGCCAGCAATATATATAGTTCAAAGTTTCCACATCCTCAGTAGTAGTATTTGCTGTTTTTAGTTTGTGTGTGCGTGTGTGTGTGTGTGTGTACCTGTGTTCATGCATGTTTTACAGCCATCCTAATGGTGTGAAGTGGTTTCCTCCTGGTTTTTTGATCTTCATTTCCCTCAAGACTAACGAACGATGACCAAGCCTCTTTTCATGGGTTTATTGGCCATTGCTTTAAGTTCTTTAGGGAAGTATCTATTCAGATCTTCTCTCTTTTTGTTTTCTTGGTCTTTTCTCTTTTCTTTCTTTCTTTCTTTCTCCCTCCTGGTCCTGGGGACTGAACCCAGGACCTTCACACTGAGCAATACCCCCACCCCATCCATTTTATGACACAGGTTCTAAGTTGCCTAGGTTGGCCTTGAACTTGCAACTCCCCTGCCTCACTGGGATACAGGCCTGCACATCACCGTGGGCTCCTTTGCTCAATTTTAATTTTGGTGTTCCTGGTCATTTAAAAAGACAATAAAACAGTTACCAGGTTATCGTCACAACTCTGAGGTCAGGATGTAAGGTCTCCAAGCTCCTAAAAGAACTTAATCAGTCCCCAGGGGTTACTTTTCTGTCCCCAGATGATGTTTATAGATGTTTAGAGGGCAGGGCAGAGGGATGAGAGGAAACAGCTGTGACAAAAGATGACCCAAGGAGATAAGCCAGAATCTTACTAAGAACATTGGTACCCTCACTCTATCTTACACACACACACACACACACACACACACTGCACAGGTGCCTGCCTCCATTTTCTGCTCCCCCCCCCCAAGCTTTCTTGATTTTCTTAGTTTCCTCTCCCCCACACTTTCTCTTTTTCTGGTACACAGGTAGCCCTCTGGACCACTTGTGGGTTTGTGTCTTTTCAGCTGCTATCACTGTGTTCATCCTTGATAATATCAGCACAGGCCACATCTACTTAGACCTGAAATGCTCTTTCTTTACCTTGAACAGGTGCTCACCCCTCAGGTCCTGGTCACTCCCATTTTTAAAATATCACTTTTATTCTCTACTGCTTAAGGTGGTCAGACACTTTTATGGCTTCTAACTAGTAAATGTTTCTATACAGCTTTTTGCTTGACTAATTCTTTATCTGCTTTTGAGTGCATGGGTAATGTTTTTTAATGTACTAGCTTGTATAAAAAGAGATTGCGTAGGTCTAAATAGTTTCATCATAAAAGAATAAAATCAGAAATTCAATCCCCATCAGCCTAAGTGTATACAACAGAAAGGCAGGAAAAAGTGCTTTCTTACCACATTGCTCATGGGTACATTTTGTGTGGGGCTGGGCAAGGAGGCAAGGAATTTGAGTGTTTTCCATAATCTTTTAGGATTTCAGTGTCTAGAAGAACCTTTGGGCAAAGCGGCCTCTTTGTGCAAACCTGGTATGCAAACTCTTCTCTCATCAAGTCCATCTGGGTAATGGCCATTAGCCAGCACCAGTTTTACCTGGACCGGAAGCAGAGCAAAGTAAGTCACTGGAAGCACTTCAATCCCAACAAACCCTGGGCCATCTTTTGCTTTATTTTTTAGAAGATAAGCTTTTTCAGAAAACATGCAAGTACGTAGATTTTTGTTCTTTGAGTTTTTTTTTTAACTTTACTACCAACTGTTTTACTTTTTCATGCATTTAAAAGATAGCCAATGTATATATAGCTGATATAAAAGTTATAAGATTGGCATGCATATGTATGTACTTCGGTGACATTTTAAAGTTAGGGACTGAATCATGCCATGAGAGTTTTGTTTAATTATGAAAACATTTTCGATACAAAGTTTTAAGCCTCATGGTGTTTTTTTTCCTGGAGTGTCAGTTGAATATTAATCATGTCATTAATGTAAAGTGTGTTTAATTGCATCAATTCCATGTCAATATTGTTTGTATCGCAGGCAAAAATTCCTTCTGCCAGGAGTTTAGACGATATCGCAATGGATCTGACAGAGACAGGAATGCAAAGGGCGTCTAAACTGGTGACGCTGGAGGCCAAAAGTCAGTTCATTATGGCCAGCAACGGCAGCTTAATATCCTCAGGTAACATCATAGCATTCGAAAAAGTTCAAGCCATATTTTTTTTGTCATAAGTCATTTTAAATGTATATTTTAACCCCTTATTCTGAGAATAAAAAGTGAATCAAAACCTACTGTATGCGACACTTTTGAATACAATATTAAAGAATATAAAGAAAGTTAAATTATAAATAGGTCGCGTAAGCAACATTAGATGCAAAGGTGGGGCTTGGATATTTTCTCCCCTTCAATCCTCTCACCTTCTTCTTTGAATAATTTTTCCTTGACCCGACTGATTAATTATCCATGTGCTATGAAATGCTATACAAACATGATTACGAGACCCACACCTCGACAGGTAACTGCTGCCCCTCAGCCCTTCTAGAAGTTCAGAATTCATGAGAAATTTCATGATTCGTCCCATCTAAATCTCACTGTTGCTCTGGAAAGCTGAAGCGTGAGCTTCCCTCTTGGTGTGGAGCATGCCTTTGCCTTGCCTGCTTACCTACCCAAGTGACTGTCTCCAGGAGCGTCTTACTTTCCCTCCTGCTTAAAAAGGATGTTTGTCCTTGGGTGAAGCGTTTTGTCCTCCCTTCCAACACAACTGAGCCAAAATGCACAAGGAAGGTTCATTTTCTTACCAGCCTCTGTTTGATGCCCAGAAGCATGAGAACATATTCTCCAGTTTCCTTTTATTATTTCAGAAACAAGGAGAAAAGAGGTAAAGTAGCATTTAATAGCAAGTTTAGCTTCCCAGCCCTTTGTCCTTCCCAAAGGAAGGAAACATGCTTTGCGTAAACCTCCCACCCCTCCCCCACGGCAGGTTCTCAAGACTCAGAAGTCAGTGAAGAGCAGAAGCGGGAGAAAATCCTGGAACTCAAGAAGAAGGAGAAAGTGTTACAAGAAAAACTCCTAAAAAAGGTTGAGGAGCTGAAGAAGATCTGTTTGCGTGAGGCTGTGAGTGTCCTTGCTTCTGGGGTTCTTCAGCTTGTGCTGGACAGCTGGGACCCGTGTCTTTTAGGAGCTCCTGACGCTGTCCTGTGTTACAGGAGCTCACAGGCAAAATGCCAAAGGAATATCCGCTGAATGTCGGCGAGAAGCTGCCTCAGGTCAGGAGGCGTGTGGGGACCGCGTTCAAGTTAGACGACAACTTGTTGCCAAGTGAAGAGGTATGAGCACCAGCTCTGAGCCCTTATATGAACCACAAAACAGAAATTTTACTCCCCAGATCACAGAGAACATTCAGTGAGCCTTAAATGTCTACAAGCTGAGCAATAGTATTGTAAGAATTAAGAACATCAGCCTAATTGCTTTACTTAGAACTCAGTAGCTTTTTGCAAATAGCTTAATCTCTCTAAAGTCTCATTTCTGACTTTTCCATTATTTCCATCTGTAAAATGGGAATACGGATGTAACTACCCTACAAGGAACGTGATGAGTATTAAATGCTATAATACATGTGCACCATTTAGAATAACAGTTAAAAATCTTGACAGCCAATCTGCCAATGCACACTTACACATGGTTCTTATAGAAATGTTACTATCTTGGTTTTAGAAGACAATAGCCAGTAATGGAGTGAGCTGTGTTATTATGTTGAGGGCTCCCTTGTATACCTAGCTGTGAGCTATGCAACGCACATATGCAATCTCAGGTCATCTTCAACACCTGTTATAAGATAGGTACTATCTTCCTTTTACAAATAAAAAAACTGCAGCATTAAAAGAATTAAGTAGTATATTCAGTGTCATGTAACCATGAACCACCAGAAAGAGAATCAAACCCAGATTTATCTCTCTAATGCTGTGCTTGTCAATATAACGTTCTGTGGCCATAAGTTTTAAGAATCTGTCCTTGAAAACTATGTTCTGCAGCCAGTGAACTGCATGAGAAAGGTCGTTTTCTTCCTTGAGAAGGGAAGAGATTGGGGTAACGAGAAGTTCAAGTTAAGATGGGTAAAGAGTATCTTATCTTCTTGAAAAGTGAGATATTGCTGCATTAGAACTTAGACTATTCTCAAGGAACATCTGATTCAAGAATACACAAGAAATGTTGTTATTCAGTACCTGAGAGAGTGATTGTAAAACAGTATCATTTTATAAATGCAGGACCCAGCTTTACAAGAACTGGAGAGCAATTTTCTAATACAGCAAAAGCTGGTTGAAGCTGCAAAGAAACTTGCCAATGAGCCAGACCTTTGCAAAACTGTGAAGAAGAAACGAAAGCAAGACTACGTAGATGCAGTGAGAAAGCTCCAGGAGATTGAAAACTCAATAAACGAATACCGAATTCGATGTGGAAAGAAACCCAGCCAGAAAGCAACAGGTATTTTCCTAAATTAGAAAAATGTTAAGAATTTTTTGAGTCCCATTGTCAGTACTACTGATGACAGCATGTACTATTTCTAAGCCTGCTCATTTGATGAAAGATAGAAGAAGGAAAAAGATGAAAAGTAAGTCTCTTAGGATAATAATGGTTTGGAATTTCAGTCTTGTAAGTATGTAAACTTAATTATCAGTTTCACTATTGTAATACTACACTATTGGTTTGCTTTAATTTTCAGGATGGAAGCACTTTCACAGCTGTAATAGTTTATAATAAGACAAATTCACCTTTAAACTGGGTTGAAGTCATTGCCAAAAATACTATCAGCACTACATACTGAGAGAGCTGAGCCTGCTCCAATAGTTCGTGAAGGTTTTTAATGCAGCAGACCATGCATTTTTGGATGGGCTTATCCCTGTGTAGATAAAGAAGACTAAAGCCTTATCCTTCCATATGGATAGGGACAAGCTCTTAAAATTACTGTCATTTAAGAAAGCTGTTTAAAGATATGGATAGGGGAATATTATAGACAGCTAAGTTAGGTAGCAATGTAGTAGGTAGTCAGACAGGAAGGGCTGGGAACCTCGAGGGTGTCAGTACAGGAGACAAAAGTGCATTAGGTCTGGCTGGAGGTGATCTGAAGGTTAAAGTCACAATGGCTAGCCTTGCATACTTCCCTAAGGAATGAATGTGACTTGAGATTAATGGTATCACCCTTTTGAGATTTCACATTATCTCATTAGGGATACTAAAACTAAGGCTAAGACTAAGACTAAGACTAAGACCTCTAAAATTAAAGATAGGATTTACTATTGATTATTGACCAAGGTTAATGATGTCATTCATGTACCTTTGCTACCATTAGATCAATATTACCTAAGCGACTATACTTGTAATCTTATTGGCTGATCATAATTTTGACCCATGTTATACCTGCCTCATGATTTTGCTCTATAAAACTTCCTTTGAGAGATGGGCTCACTGGCAACCCATTTGGGACCCTCCCTGTCTCTCGAGAGGGGTTCCTATTCCCTAGTCCTCCATTTCTATTCCACATTCCTTTTCTCCAATAAATTTTCTTACTCTTAAAAAAAATAAAGATATGAATAAATGGTCATGATATAACATGAACTGCAGAAAGGTGAAATATAGCATCATAACCACAGTGTTATCCAACTTTGAGAAATATTTCAAGCACTAATAGCTGTCAAGTTTAAGTAACTTGATTTGCTTAATACCCCTCTGTATTTTCCAGAGTCTCAATATCATGTAACCATAATTTTTATATTCAGGAAAAAAGGAAGACAAAAGATCTCATTTAGGGAGAATTTAAGTGCAGTTTGCCTTACCTGTATATTAGCATGGTTTTTGGCCTTCATCATTGATTAAAATGTAATTTCATTCTTTGATTTCAAGACTGCATTTTTTGTTCACATTTTAACATTTCTGAAATTGGGATAATTCTTATACTGGGTGCTGTGTTACAATCATAACTGGCAGTACTTTTCTGTTTCTACTGCAACGTAAGATAATTACACATCTTAAATTTGATGAAATATGATAACTGGGTTTAAAGTATACTCAGGTTTAGGACATAGGATCTGTAATTCAGTTTGGAAAATGAATATACAGACATCAACACACAAGTGTTAGTCAACTACAGCTGGAGAATTTTGGGTGGCTTTGGCTCTAAATGTGCACCCCAGCTGGCCTTGGCAACGGTTACATTCCCAGCCTACAGAGATGAGTGATTAACAGCACACTTAGTGTTCATGGCCATTTGTTATAGTTCATTCATCTTCAAACTGTGCAAGATTCTAGTGCGCCTCTTTTCAGAGACTGACATTTGGATAGCAGATGGTGCCAATGTGTGAGCAGATATTGGCTAGATTTTTTAAGCATGCCCAACAGCTGACTACACTGGCACCTCGCCTTCAGCCTCCACTGTGTGTCTAATGAAGAGATGGTTCACCCAGCCCTGCTACAGATTAACATCTCAGATTAGAAGGAGAGAGTCCCTTCATAATAGCTGGGAAGCTTACACTGGGTGTCATGTTCGGCCTTTGGCCGAAAACTCTCAACACTGAGTACAGAATGATGTGTGAAAACCTATCAACACATCTGAGATGCCTCTTTTTACTAAATACTGTACATTATTTAACATTTAACGGGAACCAGTAATACTCAGAGCATTATGAATGTCATTTCTAACCAGAACAGTAAGTATCAGTCACAAAAGTAAGGGTATAGGTAATATTTATTGAGCATTTGTCATGTGCCATCAGCTAGGCCAGGCTCTTGACATCATTATGATGCTTAGGTGAAGTAAATTGCACAGTCCAACGGCCAATAAATGGCAAAAACAAGGGCTCGCACCTCCCCCCACGCACCACTTTCTCTGCACATCTGAGCCCTTGCATGTGCTAGGCAAATGCTTTACCACTGAGTTACTTTTCCATCCCTTTTTATTATTTATTTTGAGTCAAGGTGTCACTAAGTTGCCCAGGCTGGACTTGAACTTGTAATCCTCCTGCTTCAGCCTCCTAAGTAGCTGGGACTATAGGTATGCACCATGATGCCTGGCTAAAACCAGTGTTTAAACCCAGATCTTCCTATTCAGTTGTTCTCAGCCAGGAGCAGTTTGGTTGTCCAGAAATATCTGACAATATTTGCAGACATTTTGGATTATAAAGATTGAGGATGGGGTTACTGCTCTTCCTACAGTGCGTAAGACATCCCCCCAGCACAAAGCATTATCCATTCCCAAGGGCCAGGGGTGCCACTGCTGACAAAGCCTGGTCTCACTGGTAAGCTTGGACAACACAAAGTATGTATGTGCTGTTCACCGCAGGCCCTTTTCTCTAGGAGGGATCAAAAATAAACTATATTCACAGTTAATTCTCAAATGAGGCTCCAAACAGGTTTCATGTAACAGTTCACATTTGTGACAAAAATGGTATTGTTTTTCTTTCCAGTTTGTTGGCTATAAGCACTGAAAATATAGGAGACCAAGTTTTCTTTCAGTGTAGAGGGCACACTGCAAACTAATTTAGAACCCTAACTCCCGGGCTATCTGTTCCATTTTAAGGATACAGTCAGCATTCATTATCCTTGCCTTCCACATCTACAGATTCAACCAATCTCAGGTCAAAAATATTGGGGTGTGGGGGACTTGCCTCATCAGACTTTTTTTCCATTGTTCCCTAGACACCCAGCATAACAACTAGTTAGACACCACTTACATAGTATCGGATGTTACAAGTAATCGAGAAATATTTAAAGTAAACAGGAATGTGCACACACGGTGCTGTTTCATATCAGGGAATTGAACATCCCTGGAGAGGGCGCTAGAGCCAGTCTTCCATGGGCACTGAGGGTGCGTGTGTACAATACATAAGATGTTTTATCTTCAGCAGTCAGTGAGTCAATTCTTGCAACAGTTTATTATTCTTAATGTACTGTAATTAGTTCTACTTATCTAAATGAAAATAAATTGCACTCCATTGAAAATTGCTTCATTGAACGCACTCTAATGATGTAAATACACATTTATACTTTTTATTCACAGAAGACATCATCCCTTCAGAGAGTAGCTCCTTGTCTGACACCACCTATGATGATCGTAAGTGTTAGCTTCTCTTTTGGTTTAAAATTTTCAAGTATCCTGAAATACTAAGGTAATATTTGAAGTACAGCCTACTTGGTTTTCTTTTGGCAAAAGCAGAATCAACTAACTTATACTTACACAAAATGTTTAGGAAAGGAGATGTATAATTTACCATCCACTTGGTTTAACTCAGTGTTGAGAACAGGTCCATCTAAATCCCATCACTTCAGGAAATCAGAAAACCACAGCGTAAGTAAGTCTGTCAGTGAGAATTTTAAGGCTCTGTAATTTGTGTGTGTGTGTGTGTGTGTGTGTGTGTGTGTGGTACTGGACACTGAGCTTTCTTACTGAGTTGCATCCACAGACCCTTTTTTTTTTTTTTTTAGACAGGTGCTTGCTAAATTTCTCAGGCTGGGCTTGAACTTGTGATCCTCTTGTCTCAACTTGCCACAGCACTGGGATTACAGGCATATGCCATCATGCCTAGCTTTTTAAAAAACAAATCTTCTTAAAGTAATTATAAACTCACAGAGAACTATACTAATAACACAGAATCCTTTACCTAACTTTTCCCAGTGATGTTATTTTACATATTTGGAGTCTAGTATCAAAACCAGGAAACTATTCTGTAGACTTTGATTATCACTGTTTTCAAGAAAGGTTGGAATTTATTTTATTTTCTGTAAGAAGCAAGTCACATTCTATACACTGGGTTACATGCATTTTGTTATTTCACACAGGTAGGTTCCATTTCATGTGGGAACGGGCTTTGGATCAAGTGATTCATTATTTCTTTGTAATCTTTGATGCTTACTCAGCTGAGTGGGTGAACTATGTGATGCGATTCAAAGAATTCCAGGAAGATGCCACCCCTCCCCCCCCCACTGCTTTACCTTCCCCTGAGTTTTATGGTGCATAAAATTCTGCCATTTCAGAATTCTTCCTGTGAGCAGAGGCTTGGTCATGCTTGCCGTTGCTCTTTGCAAATGCAAATATCCATGGTAGAATTAACAAGTATGGAGTGATGCAGCATAAATCAGCTTCTGTACTTTTGGCGACAGGATGAGCCTGTAGCACACAAGCCTAAGAACTTTCCAGGCGGACAGAAATGATCTGCCTTTTCACTCTTGGCCTTTGGCACTTCAGGGATTTTCTTTAATAAACATTTTAAAAGATGGTGTCACCCCACCACCACCACCACCATGAGTTCCTTCCTATTGAATTGACAAAAGTTCCTTCCAACCCGGGGAGAGTATTCAGTAATGTCTCTATGTAGAGTATAAAACATAAAAAGTAATTTCTGGAAGGCCATGTGTTGGAAGACATTGTCTTTGCTATAACACATCAAATCTTCCAATTTCTTTTTTTGAGATATTGGCAAGGCATTAATTTACTTATTTATTTATCCATCCATTTGTTTACTTTTTTTAGCCAATGACGCCTTCAGTCCTGCTGGGCAGCGACCAAGTTCAGTACCCCATTCTCCAAGAATTCTTCCCCCCAGGTCTCTCGGTATTGAGCGAATTCATTTCAGAAAGTCGTCCATCGGTGAACAGCTTGGGGACACCAGGCAGTCCAGGTGAGATGCGTCTTAACAAGGCGAGTGCTTCACAGTGAGCAAATCTTCCCTCCCAAATGATAACAGACACATTTTTTTATTCTTTCAAAAGGTATTCTTTTGTAAAACTGAGGCATAGAAACTGACCCAGAGATTTGTTGTTGACGGCAAGTGGAAATGTTTATAAGAGGTCCTTTTTTAAAGTATTTGGTTCTTCCCTTGATTTTAAAGTCTGTTTGATTTATGAAGTTATAGGGACACTGTTATCATCTGAGTTTGGGTAGTGTGTTATCCAGTTTTGCATTACTATTTCAAAATACCTAAAATAAATTATAAGGAAGAAATGTTTATTTTGGCTGTTACACATATTTAGTAGTTTGGTCTGTTGGCTCTGTCACCTTTGGGCCCAGGGACAAAACATCGTGATGGAGCCATGTGATGGCTGGGAAGTTAAAAGACAGAGGAAGAGGACCCCAGCCTCCCTTCAAGGGTGTGTCACCAGTGGCGTAACTTCCTCCCACCAGACCACCACCTCAGGGTGTCTAGTTGAAATGTTCAAACCAACAATACCATGAACCAGTGAAATAAATGATATTTAAGTAAAAAAATATACCCACTGGCATCAATGTCATAATAATAATAATGAAATAAAAATCACATCTGTTGACCACTTACTATGCGCCAGATGCTGTTGGAAGCGTTTTTATGTGTTTTAAAAAATTTAATTCTCACCACAACCCTGATAATCATTCTGTCTGCCATTACTATGAGTACACTGAGGACCAAAATCCATGAATAAATTATTTTATAACTACTAAATATAGGAGTCAACCTTTACACCTAGGTCGATTCCAGAGACACTGGTGGGCATTTAGACAATATGTTAACATTTTAGCCAATAAATTATCTCAGAATAAAAGATTACTCAGATTAAATAAATTTTGACATAATTATTTATTTACGTATGTCACATAATTTTGTATTTCTAATTTGGCAAAGACCAGTTAAAACTTTCTCACATTATTGGACCTGGTTTATGAGTTAGCACTTGGAAACTTTTGCCTGAAACAGTGGAGGTCTGAGGGACTGGCACTGTGCCATTTGATCTAATTCAAAGTCAATTCAATTTAAAAATCAGTTCCCCAGTTGTGCTAACCACATCTCAAGTGCTCAAGAGCCCTGTGTGACTCGTGGCTGTCCTGATGGGCAGCACAGAAGTGAAACATTTCAGTCACAGCAGGAAGTCCTATCGGAGAGCCCCAAGTGAGTATGTTTCTTATACTAGGGAAAGCAAAGCTGTCTCAGCAAACGGAAGAATTATAGATGAGAATCGTTATCTTAAAAATTATTATACCCACTTCCCCAGTAGCTGAAGATGGATTTGCTCTTTGGTCCAGCAGTTTCACTCATAGGAATCTTTACTGTTGAGTTGATTCCCCAATAGGATGCCCATATCATAGCACCACTCACACTAGTGACAAATGGAAAACAGCCTAAATGCGCAACTCAGTTACGGTTAAAAACCATCCAGTGAAATGATGTGCAGTAATTAAAATGACACTACAAGCCAGGTGTGGTGGCGCAAGCCTTTAATCCCAGCACTCAGGAGGCTGAGGTAGGTGGAGCGTTGTGAGTTCGAGGCTGGCTTGGGCTACAATGCGAGCACAAGGCTGGCCTGAGCTACGTAGTGCGACCCTGCCTCAAAAACTAGGGCTGGGAGTTTGGCTCGGTGGCTTAAGCGCCTGTCTGGCAGGCACGAGGTCGTGAGTTCAATACCCGGTGCCGCAAAAAATAAATAAATAAATAAAATAAAGCTAAATAAAATGACACTACAGGCAAATGTTAGGCAGTATGACATATTAGATACACATTTTAAAGAAAGTATTGAAAGGAAATGTGCGTACAGTAAGATCTCAGTTTTTATTGTTAAAAGTGTATAGATGCTTGTCAGTATATATGCTTAAAAAAATATATGAAAACATTTAGTATTGTATCTGAGGCTAGATCTGAGATTATGGACACCTAAATTTTTATTTTGAACTTTTCTATAATAAATACGACTCACCTTTGTAATAAGTTAAATTTTATTTGGAAGGTTTCTTTTGGGTTGAGCGGTTGTGCTGGGGATGGAATTCAGAGCCCCACATTTGCTAAGCATACTCTACCAGTCACCCCCTCAGTCCCTTAGAAAGGTACTTTAATTTTTAAAAAATTAACCTTAAATGATCTTCTCACAGTGCTGGAAAATGAACAAAAGGATTTAAGAAAGCTGCTAGTCCAAGGACCAGCAGACAACAGTCCAGGGACCAGACCAGTTTTTGTATAATCCATTATCTAAGACTGATTTTTATATTTTTAAATAGTTGGGGAGGGAAAATCAACAGCCATAATATTATGACGTGAAAATTACATGAAATTGACATTTTGGTATCCAGGGATAAAATTTTATTCATGTTCACTTACATATTATCTATGGCTGCTTTTGTACTGTGACAAGGACAGAGTAAGCTACAGTAACCACCTGACCTTCAAAGCCAAAAATATTTATTATTAGAGTATTTTTTAAATGATTTGCTGGCCCCTATTTGTTTTCAGCCTACAGTGTTTTATTCAGTTCACTATTTTGTAAAAATCTTCCATTTTTTCCTACCTATTTCCAGAGTCAGACTACAGGTACTTCCCCTAAAACTCCTCTAGGACCCAGCAGGATACTAACCCCCGGAGACCCTTTTTGCATCTTTCTCCTTACACACCCTTTCTGTCAGCTTCCAGTAAGTTTCTTATAGGCTGATGACAAGGTTGCCAGAGGTGTTGGGAGACTTACTGTTTCTTGAATTCTTTTTTTTTTCCCTTTATCACAGAGAAATGCTGTCAACGCATAGCAGCCCTTACAAAACCCTGGAGAGGCGGCCCCAAGGTGGTCGGAGCATGCCCACCACGCCGGTCCTCACCCGCAACGCCTACAGCAGCAGCCACCTGGAGTAAGAGCTTCCTGCCCTCTGCTTTGGGTCCCTTGATTTTGGCTTTGAGCATTTCTCTTCCTTTGTTTTGTTTTTATAGATCATTTTAAGTGACTTTTTTGTGGCAGGGCCCTGTTTATTCCTGACATACATTCAAATGTACATTTCTGCTTATGTACAGTTCAAATAGATAGGCAGAGGAAATATACATTTGTCCAGGTGTACACTGGATTGTTAGTAATTTCCCCAACTAGATGTTACTACTCATTATTCAATGGTGATGATGAAGAGAATAACAGCAATGTTTTAATGTGTGTACTGAGCGCTGTGCTGAATGTTTTATACATGCTATGCTACTTAACCCCCATAATGACCCTATCCTGAAGTGATTACTAGGTACTATTTTTGTCTCATTTTACAGTGAGGGAAACAAGAGTCTGAGAGGTTGGTTATCTTGCCCTAAATTGGTCATGGTGACTCACACCTATAATCCTAGCACTTGGAAGGCTGAGGCAGGAGAATTACAAATTTGACATCAGCCTGGGACTAAATACCAAGTTCAAGGCAACCTTGGACTACGTGGCAAAACACTCTCAAAAAAAAAAAGTACATGGTGATACATGCCTATAATTCCAGCATGCTTGGAGACTAGAGCAGGAAGTTTGCAAGTTCTATCTTAGCCTGGGCACTTTAGCCACTTAGCTATAAATAAATAAATAAATAAATGAATGAATGAATGAATGGCTAGGGATATAGCACAGTGCTAAGGCCCTGGGTTTAATCACCAGTACCAAGGGCCGGGAGTTTGGCTCAGTACCTTAAGCGCCTGCCCTGGCAGGCGCGAGGTTGTGAGTTCAATCCCTGGTGCCGCAAAAAAAATAAATAAATAAATAATCACCAGTACCACTAAATGAATGAATGAATAAGAAATCTTGCCCCAGATCAGACAGCTGGAAAATGACAAAGCCATGATTCACGGAGATACCTGTGACTCCAAGGTCCACACTGTGCTCCATCGGGCAATGCCTAATGGACCCTTAAGGACCCTCCAAAGACCCAACAGATGGTGTTCTCAGGCTTTGAGCCTGGCCAAGGGAAACCACTGATGTCTTCCCCGCCCTCAAGGAATGATTCGGTTTGCATGCCTGAGAGTGCCTTGCTCTTTCTCATTTTGTCTGTGGTGAAGAACTCAGTGGCCTCCAGTGTGTTATTTGGAGCCAGGGATTCTCTTGCACTGTCCGAGTTTGGGAACTTTAAGAACTCCTTGGGCTGCTTAGCAGCCGTGAAATCCTTTGACATAGTGTTCTTTTCCCTCCTGGGATCCTCCTTTCCCTCTTTTTCACGTCCACATTTGCCTTTCTCCTCTTGCAGACCGGAATCTGCATCTCAGCACTGCCGCCAGCGGAGTGGGAGCCTCGAGTCCCAGTCGCACTTGCTGTCTGAGATGGACGAGAAGCCATTTTTCTCCCTCTCCAAATCCCAAAGAAGCAGCAGCACCGAGGTCCTGGATGATGGATCTTCCTACACCAGCCAGTCCAGCACGGAGTATTACTGTGTGACACCCGCTGCCTCCGCTGGACCCTATTACACCACCCAGACTCTGGACACGCGCGCCAGGGGCCGGAGAAGGTCAAGGAAGCAGAACGTTGCTACTTCCAATTCGGGCAGCATGCCTAACCTGGCACCAAAGGACAGTGTGAGGAACGGGGTCTACTCAAAGAGTCAGGAGCCACCCGCTTGTAGTTACTATATCTCTGGGTATACACCATATGCAGAGTGTGACCTTTATTACAGTGGCGGCTACGTCTATGAGAATGACACCGAGGGACAGTATAGTGTCAATCCTTCCTACAGATCCTCAGCCCACTATGGATATGATCGCCCAAGGGACTACAGCAGATCCTTCCATGAAGACGAGGTAGACCGCGTGCCCCATAACCCGTACGCAACTCTGCGGCTGCCTAGGAAGGCTGCCGTGAAATCCGAGCACATCACCAAAAACATCCACAAGGCCTTAGTCGCAGAGCACCTGCGTGGCTGGTACCAGCGGGCCTCTGGGCAGAAGGATCAGGGGCACAGCCCACAGACTAGCTTTGACTCTGACCGAGGATCCCAGAGATGCCTGGGCTTTGCCGGGTTGCAGGTCGCCTGTTCCCCAAGCAGCCGAGCGTCCTCCTACTCTTCAGGTAAGGCGGTTGTGAAAGTGCATGACACCTGGAGTTAATTTACGTCAGTCCCCCACCCAGCCCACTCCCTTCCAGGATCCTGAAACCCATTCTCCAGCCCAGAAGAGCAGTAGCCATTCAGTTGGACCACAGTAAGAATTGCTGACTTGAAAAGTTCTCTCTAGGTTTCCAAAAATGCAGGTGCATGAGTCTGATGAAGCAAGGCGTAGATTCAAGTGTAACAAACATTTTACTGAGCACCTGCTGTGTAGGTTGCTCTGTTTTAAGGCTTTCTCCTGCTTTATCCTTCTAGGTTTTATGTTGATGGCTATATCGCTTACATCTACTTGGGTCATTGAGATCTGATACTCTAAAAGTCTCAAGTAAACCCCTTGAGTAAGCAGAGAATTAGAATCAGATGTGAATCCATCCAGTCCCCATGAAGATTCAATCAGTCTGAGGACTCTTTTTGAATGCTCAGGAGCCTGCATAAGGTTTATCATAATTTGATGGGAGCCAGCATTTATTATTTACTGTTCTAAGTACATTGTGTATTTTAATTCAGTATTCATGTAAATTTTGCTTTGTGTTTGATATGAGGATTTTTTGGAGGCAGTTTTATTAGAAGAGTCCTTCCCTTCTACCCTTTGTATTGACCTGGGCTGCTACCTCCACTGACATTTGTCAACTGTGCACTGTCAACCTCTACCTGTGCTTGGTACTTTAATAGAAGATGGGGGCTGGAGAGGGGTCTGCTTGTGAGTTCACAAATTCAGCGAATGAGCAGACACCCCAGAAGCTGAGGACTCGGTGTCGGAGCAGTTCCTGACCTCCATGAGCTCAGGGTCTTGTCACCAGCCAGAGGAATGTGTGAAAGTTCAGCAAGCTTTAAATCTCTAAGAAATGAACGAATTCTCCAACCACACAAAAACCTGAGGTCCTGAGTCCTACCAGCTCCCTTAAAGATGACACTTCAGTGAGATGCAATGTGGGGATTTATGGTACAGTCATCCTGAACTGTGCCTTTAAACAGTTTGTAAGTTTGTTGATAGGAGGCATTTCCATGGAGATTTCTATTTGGGTTCAACTTCTCTCTTGTTTGTGCAGGACTTTGGACTTCCGTTAGGGCTGTTCTGTATGCGACCACATTGGACACATGAAAGGGCCCCTGTCATTTCTCGTTATTTATGGCTCTGATCTAGAGAAAGACTTTTTCCCTCCAAAGATTCAGAGTGTTGCATGAAAAACTACCACACACCACGCCTGGGCAGGGTACTATAAGGACAAAGGCAAACAGGAAGGCAGAGATGTTGTGGACAATCATCAGGGTGTAGGGCTGGACAGTGCCTGTGGAGGTGCCAGTGTCACTTGAGAACCTCAGTTTAGTGTCTGGGGCACACGTAAAAACTGACACTTCCTGGTTCAAATCTGGTATGAGCTTGCTGACACCACCAGGATTTGGCCCCACAAACCTAAAGCTGCTACTGCTTTTTTTCTGATACAGGGGATTAAACCCAGGGCCTTTGCACTGAGTTACCTCTCCAGATCTTTTATTATTTTTTTGTTTTGAGACAGGATCTCACTTAAGTAGCTGAGTTGCTTAGGTTGAGCTTGAATTTGTGATCCTCCTGCCTCAGCTTTCCAGAGTACAGAAATTATAGTCATGCATCACCACCTCCAGCCAGAGTTCCACTTCTTAAAGAGTTGAATGGAACCAGTGCTTCCAAAAATCCCTTCTGGAATTTTCCTTATTCCTGTCTCCATTTTGTAGTTGAAGAAATACTTATGATGGGTGTGTATATTTCTCATGGAGAGATACATTTTCAATTATTTGCCAAATTAGTCAGGGCTTTTGTAATTCCTTCCAGCTAGGCTCTCCTGGTGACTCAGTTGTGGTAGTAACCACAACTATGATTTATGAGCAACTTCCTGTGTCTCAGCACTTGAAGAAGGCAACAGCTTTATCATGTGGTGGTGCTACTGTGAGGGTTATTACTATTCCTATTTTGCAGCCTTGGCAGACCTGGCTTTGAGTTTTGATGACCCTGCCCAAACTCCAAGCCAGTGATGGAGTGGGGTTTCTATCCCGGTTCTGACATCACAACCACCAAGGCCTAGCGTCTCCAGTTAAACTTCTAGAACATTCTTGGAAGACCAGAGTGAGAGTCTTCCATCTGTCTGTCAAAGCCATGTGGCATCCAGGGTCACAGATAAGTCTTAATGTGTGTTTGTCCTCTGATGATGAGGGTGCTTGGTGGGTGTGAGAGAAGAGAAGTAGGTCAGTGCTCAGGAGCAGGAAGTGCAGGCCCGCAGGAAATGCTGGTTTTGTGAGTCTTGGCATTGTGGCCACCTTGTACATCCCAGGCGTGGAACAGGACTGGTTTTTAGAGAGGACAGTAAACATCCAGTGACGAGGACCTCGTCCAGCTTGGCCCTCAGATTGTGCCCTTGTCTTGTTCCTGTTCTGCCCCTCTGTGAAGCTGTCTCTCCTACCTGAGTGCCTCCCGATACCAGTCACCATCCCCACCCCCCATCTTTGTTGAAGACAAAAGAAAGAAATATGCATTCATCTTCCAAGTGGCCTGTGTTGCCTTTGGCTGAGGAAGAGTCAAGTCTAAACAAGTCAACTAAGGAGTGCGTTTCCTCCAATAGGCCCCTGACAGACTCAGACTCATCTCTCCCTCATACCTAAAGCTCTGTGTGTTCGGCCACCATGGCCTGGGTGCATAAATTCCTTAATATGTGAGGTTCTTTTTGTTGCTGTTGTTGTTCCTGGCCTTTTAGTTTTAAAATTATTTTTAATGGATAATTTTGTCTTTTTGTGAATCTTATTCCTTTTAATGATAATATTAATGGTTATCATTCCTTAAGTATTTATTCTGTATTAGGCACTGTGCTAAAGTTGTTCATAATTATATCATTCAATCCCGGTCGCATACTTACATGGAATGTATTTGTGTTGTCATTCTCACTCTGCAGATGAAAAAACTGAGGCTTAAAGAAAAGAAGCTGTGGGGTCAGGGATTTAGTTTAGTGGCATAAGCGCCTGCTTGGCAAGTGCAAGATTGTGAGTTCAATCCCCGGTACCAAAAGAAAAAAAAAGAAAAAAAGCTGTTTGTCCAAGGCCACTGGCCTGTAAGTCACCAAACTGGAAGTGTAAGTCCTGCTCTGATGGGTAAGGTAGCCCAGTGGTGTTTAGCACAGGCAAGACTTGGGTTTAATCCCCAGCACCAACCCGCAAACAAAAACCCAAACCTCTGCTTTGCATGCAGTTTACGGTGTACATTGAAATGATATAAATGGTTCTCACTCTGAATATTCCAACTCATTTATCTCTTTTAAAATTTTTTATTTCTAGTGTCTTCTACAAATGCTTCTGGGACCTGGAGGACCCAAGTAGCAGTAGGACTATCTGACTACGAGACTCCTGCGCATTCCCCGTACACCAGCTGCTATGGCAATGTCTACAATGCTTTGCCCTCTCCGAGCAGGTGAGAAGCAGTGCTCACATGCTAGGAGCTTGATCCGTTCACCAGCATTTGAGAGTCTCACCTGGCTCTCTCAACGTGAAATAGTAGCTCAGGGGTTGATAAAGGAGAGCCTACAGGCTAAACCCAACTGTTTTGTAAATAAAGCTTTGTTTGAAAAATAGCCGCCCTTATTCATTTACATGTTAACTATGGCTGTTTTTCCACTCTGTGGACAGAGCTGAATAGTTGTCGCAGCACCATAGGGTCAACAAAGTCAAAGATATCTGGCCTTTTAAGAAAAACTTTGCTGCCTGGCATGGTGGTGCACACCTGTGATCCCAGCTCTCGGGAGGCTGAGGCAGAAGAATCACCTCAAGTTCAAGGCCAGCCTGGGCTAGAGAGTTCAGGATCAGCCTGAACTACAAAGCAAGACCCTGTTCTCAAGGGGGAAAAAAAAGTGCTGACATCTAGTGTGTTCAAATTTAATTGTTTTCTTGGAATCTGTACATTAAATTCCGAGTTTGTTGCTTTTTTTTTTTAAGACAGTACTTAAATGCATTATTAATAATGTCTGTTTAAGACTCTTCTGGAGTCCTGCAGGGACTGAAACTGTAGAAAGGCTGTCCGTGCCAGTGCTCCTTATGGACAGTTGGTCAGCTTGATGTCAGCCATGTGCTGCTTTTTCGTGTCTCAGCCTGTGTGCGCTAAGAAGCAACAGACACAGCCAGCTGTCCTGTCTAGAAAGTAGTTCATTGTAAACATTAGAGAAAACACAGAAGAATAATGTGTTAAAATAGATTTTAAAAATTATTACAAACAGAATTATATGGTTTTCAGTACCTTTTAGGCAAAAGAGGAATGAAGTCTGAAGATGTGCTTTCTCCCCCTTCCATTCTTATACAATTCACACTCACATTGCCAGGAAATAGAGCATTTTGACCACTTTAAATCAGATTTCTGCAGACAGAGGAGACTTACTCAGACCATAATGTATAAAGGAGTCATTACTGGTGAATTGGAAGGACTAGCATTTCCTTATTAAGACATGCAGAGTTACAAACTCATTGGAGATATTCAATCTTTTTTCCTTGTTTTTATCCATACTCAGAGTTTTTCTTGGCTTCAAATATTAAGCTGATTGTCTTGACTGAACAAAGGGTGTGCTCAAAATAGACTTTTAATGAAAATATACTTCAGAGGATGTCAGATGGCTTGGACTTGTAAATAATACTTGCAAGTGAGTTAGGAGCGAGGACCAAAGTGACTGGCCTCAGTTGTGGCCTGGAGCTTTTCAGTGCAGTTCTCATCCTGCTGTGAACTACATTTGCAAATTGTTTCCGTGTTTGACTTTCCTTTTTGTTGACTCAGGGTATAAGACAGTTCTAATATCCTCTTGCGTTGAGCTAAAAAACTGCTAAGCATTTTTAGAGAAAAATCTTTTTTTACCAATTCTGCATGTGTATTTCAGGCAGCCCAGGATGGCTTGACAGGGAAGACAGGTGTCAGAGAGGACATAACGTACAGGAAATCAGGAGTTACTGAATATGTAGGTGTGTGTGCACATATATGAGCTCATTTTGGAAAGTAATACAGGAACGAAATAATAATTTAACTGTAATTCCACATTCCTAGAGATAGCAGTTACTAACATTTGGCATATTTTCCCCACTTTTGTGTGTTCATATTTAACTTGGTCAAAATAGTCACATAAATACAATTTGACATCTTATGTTGTATATATAAATCTACATCCCATGTCTTTCTTTCCTTTTTTTTTTTTCTTTGCTTTTGCTTTTGCTTTTTTGAGACAGGGTCTCAGTATGTAGTCCAGGCTGGTTTTGAACTCATTATGCAGTCCAGATTCGCCTTGAACTTGCAGTGATCCTCCTGCCTCAACCTCCTGAGTGCTGGGATTACAGGCATGCACCATCACATCCATTTCTTAAATTTAATATCACAACGAAAGCATGTTCGTACTTCTTAAAAAAAAACTCTTTAAATCTTATTTTATGTGGCCAGTATTATACTTAATAAATATGCCATACTTTGTTTGAAAGCACCCCAGTTTTTGAACAACTGGTCTTCCTTTTTTTATTTTTAATTTTTAGTAATGCCACTGTTAGCATCTTTGTGCAAAATATTTGTCTGAGTGTTTATCGCATTATTTCCTTAGGATACATTCCAAAAGTAGAGGTATACACTAGGGAAGTGCTCTACCACTGAGCTACATCCTCAGACCAGTTTTATTTTTTATTTTGAGACAGATTCTCACTGAAGTTGTCCAGACTTGCCTCAAACTTGTGATCCTCCTACTTTATCCACCAGATGTGCACCACTCTGCTGGCTGAAAAGTGTACTTTTAAAGCTCTTGTGGTCTAGAGAGAGATCTAGTTGCCCAGCTGCAAAGATATGGAAGCACTTGTTTAAACCCATTTGTTTTTCTAGGATTTTGATTGCTATAGTCTGATCAATTTAGCTTAATTTATTAACAAGGAAAGTGTTATGAATAATCATCATCATAAAAGCTTTAGAAAACTGCTTCAGGGCTAGGGATGTAACTCAGGAGCACAGTGTCTGCCTGGCAAGCACAGGTTCTGAGTTCAATTCCTAGTACAAAAAAAGAAAGAAAGAAAGAAAACTGCTTTAAAAGATGAATTATTTGTGGACAAACACTATTTTTAAAATGAGACAAAATAAGTTTCAAGATACAACTGAAAATCTTTAGCCAAAGATTCAAATGTTTAGCAATGTGCCATTGTACTTTATATATAAGTCAAATGTATATGATTTAAAAATTCTTTCCTCAAAGTATCTAGGGGGACTTAATATTACAGAAAGCTACAAATTTTTACCAACCAAAAAATTCATCCCAGTATGATTTGGTTTTCTTTTGTCATTGACATGAACTTCCCAAAGTTAAAAAAAAATGTTGAAATCTTTTATGCTGCTAAATGTGTAATGGAGTCAAATTCTTGGCTCTATTGTTGCTGCAAGTTGTGTTTTCAAATAACTGTTTTTTCTTTCACTTCTGTTTTCCATTCCCTTTCCCCTTCCCTGTCTAACTCTACCTATTACTAGGCAAATGTCCCGGAGAATGATTGTCTCTCCAGAAATGAAATCAGTTTTAAATTCTCTTTTGCTAAGTATAGCCAGCTGTAGTAAGTACAGTCCCTGAAATTTGTGTGTTGCTTCTTGCATAGCAGGAGTTTTGCTTGCTCTGACTGATAATGTAAAGTTATAAAATATGACTTTTATGTTATGTGAAAACACTAAAAAACCTGAATTTATATAGTATGTATTTCCTAAGCTCTCCAAAGCTTTTAAATTGCCTTTACTAAAAGACTTTGAAATTTAAAGTAGAACAGAAATCTACTAACTCTCTAACCTATTTTAACCTACTATTACAACAATGCAGTTTTGCTTATCAGAATGGTCTGTATAATAGGGTGCATTCATTTGAATATACCATCCATATATTCCTATTATTTTTAAATGTCACATGATTTTATGGGTCACTGACCATTTATATTTAACCCAGAAGCCCTTGGGATATAAAATATGTGCCTAGGTGCCTGTGCTGTCTTTAAATATATTCCTTTGTCCCTGAGAAAAGCATATATTACTTTAATTCAATGAATAAAATATAGTTGTCAAAATATACGTCTGGAAAAGTATAAAATATGACTTGAACAAATTTTAAAATGAATATGCACTGAAGATTTTTTTTTTGGTTACATTGGTTCAAAGAGCATTCAAGGCAACAGAAGTTAGAAAGCTAGACTTAAGATTATTAAATTAGGTACCAAACCAGCAACTTTCCCACAAAAGGCAATAAAACTGTAACCCATAATCTTCTCTCCTAGACAGAAGCTATTTGTATTTCTTCCCAACAAAAAACTACAAGTTAACATGTAACTACATATAATCTAGGTCCTAATCAAAGGTAAATGTAAGTTAAACAAAGGTACCGCTCCCTAGAGAATTAGATAATCCCTTTATAGGTCTACTAGACAATGCTCGCCTATGATGTGGAAAGAACACTCAGTTAGCCTTTGCTTTCCTTCAAGTTTTGGAAAATTTCTTAACAGTGTTTCCTACTAACTTTTTTGAATGGCATACTCTTTCTATGGCAGCAACAAAAATGACTACAGTTAGTAACTTCTCTGGTTCTCTTCAATAGACCATACACAGAGACCGGGCACCTGGACAGCAGTGCAGATGGAAGCCAGTTGGAGGACGAGCTGGAGAGTAGCGAGCAGAGGCTCTTTTGGCATGAAGATTCAAAGCCTGGAACATTAGTCTGAAGCGCAGTTGAACCTCCGGACCCAGCACTGCGTTCTTACACTGGTGTGCCTTGCAAAATTGTATTCGTCTTCCCAGGAGGCTGTTGGCTTTAGGAATCTAAAGGCATCTGCAGTTGCAGAGATGACTCACATTGCCCTAGAAAGGAACTGCACACTAAGCCCCAAGAGCCCCTGAATGAGGACGTGCCTTTCAAACTTCAGGCACTAACCTGACACCAAGGTCTGACCCCCCAAGGAACCCCTGCCAAGAAAGGACTCAGTTTGAAGCCCTTATCTGTAGCAAGCACTTTTGAAGGGAATGGAAATTGTCAAAGGCAAACCTCCAGACTGTGAAAGTGCATCCAGAGAGGGTTTCCCACTGGAAAGAAGGACGGGAGATTTCAGAGCACAAGTCAGAATGATGACAGAAGGGTAACCAGAAGCTCCAAGGTCAAGACTCAGCAACGCCAAGCTTGAATTCATGAGCTGACGAAGAAGGGCATGCTGTTTCTACACAGACTTGGACAATTTAGACAGTATTGGAAAATTACTTGAAGAGAAGTCAGATTTTTTCATGAAGTTTTGAATGAGTGTAAATGTTTTTAGGATATTATGAAGAGTGATGTTTTTTATATGCACCATAATATGGGTTCTAGACAGACTTCTTGCTGTAGCATCTCATAATATAACTTTATGGTAGCAGATTGGTGAAAATGAGGCAGCCCACTGAATAAGTGACCAACTCTGCTTGGACTCTTCCAAGGTTCTTTATCCCTGAGGTCCTACTTTCTTTCTCCACCACTTGCATGATGAGCTGCTACTCAGACTGGTCACTCTCTACCTTGGTTTCATTTGAAATGGTAGAGTTGGTGGGAAAAGTTGTCATAATCTTGGGTTTGGAAAAGTATCTTAAGGTGGTACAAAAAAGGGGCCCAAACAATAACAACAAAACAAAGCCACATCATTGTTGATGAATTGTGTGCCTTAAAATGGTGAGCATTAGAAAATTAAACATAATTTTCTGGATTCCACAGGTAGTTGTGAGTCACCAAGCGATAAAAACAAGATTAGCATTTAAAAAAAAAAAGACTCCAAGCTGCAGTGGATTGAATTATGAGGCTAACACTACCTCATATTTTCCTTGGAAGAATTAAAGAGCTATGGTTTATTGTATGGTTTTGTTTTCCTGTTTGTTTTTTTTAGAACAAATGATTTCCTTCTTCCAGATTGGTCTTTGTTGTCTTCACTGCTTCAGAATTTCATGAAAGGTGCTCCTCGCCCCATCCCCTTTTATACAAGTTGCTTGTTCATATTGTGAATAGAGAAGTTTCTGAACAACTTTTTTGAACACCATTTTCTATCTGTATTCCAAAGCATGTAATATATACATAAAAATGATTTGTCAAACTGGTCCCTACTCATTTGTATCATTAGGAATGAAGTTTGGGGGACATTTTTGGAAAAAAGCCTCAAGCAAAAAAATAACTTATTCCTTTTTGCATATTTGTATAGCCTTCTAGAAACAGAAATACCCTTTTGCATATTCTTTTACTGTTCTGACTTTTTCAGACCTATTATTTTTTTATGTAGGTCAATAAACTAAAGGTGTGCTACTGAAAATGTGTATGTGTTCTTCCATTTATGCATAGGGTTCAATGAAGCAATTTAAAGGTCTCTACTTTAAGCAATGTATTGGGTAAGATGTCAGCTTTTTAGATAGTTACCTTATTTTATTGATTTCAAGATGAACTTTTTTCATATTTACATACACAAGGTTCATCTTGTGATTGGCAGCTGGTCCTAGTCAGACTGGCAATGTTTTTTTCCTTTCTTAGTGATACATAAAATAATCCTGCATCTTAGGATAAAGTTATCTTAGAATGGATGAAATACAGCAGTTTATTGCCTCCCTCTGTGAGGATGACTGATGAGAATTTTTAGGTTTCCTAATCTTGGAGATGCTGTTTATTTGTAAGAAGTCATTCATCCTACTTTTACAGGCCAGCTTAACAGGCCTTTTAAAATTCAAGGAAACACTTCATTTGACATTGTTCAATGGAAAGAGTCAGGTGGGAATTGAAATACAGGGAGAACTGACATGAATATTTCTCATACATGTACCTTGCATGCAAATAATCTTTTCCTGTTCGAAAAATGGTAAGCTCAGAACGGCCAGTGTGGCTCAAAAGAGCAACTAGAACTTGGCTCCAAAAGAGGAAAAAGAAGCCATAGGAATGGAAGCCTAGCAGGGTATGCCATATGACCACCTCCCATCTTTTTTTTGCAAAACACCTCTTTATGTATATTGGTACAAGTATGCTTGTTAAAAATTCAAAAGTGGCACACACCTATAATCCCAGGATTCTAGGCAGCTGAGGCAGGAGGATCACAAGTTTGATCTCAGCCTGGACAAATTTGTGACTTAAAAAGAGCCTGTCTCAAAAAACCTTTTGAGACTGAGAATATAGCTCAGTGCAAAGGCCCTGGGTACAATCCCCAGGATTACAAAAAATAAAAAAGGCATATTATCCAATATATAAACAACCATTTTTTATTATAAAATATCCTATACTTATAGTAAAAATTGTAAATGCAAATAAGAAATGCATAAGAAGGGCTGGGAGTTTGGCTCAGTGGCTTAAGCGCCTGTCTGGCAGGCGTGAGGCTGTGAGTTCAATCCCCGGTGCCGCAAAAAAAAAAAAAAAAAAAAAAAATGCATAAGATAAAAAAAGTAATAGTGCTCTCATAAGTCTAACCCTCCCAGATAGGACAAATGTTAATTTATCATAGATTACTTTGGGTTTTTTCTATGCATACTGTAATGCTTTATCCTGGCATCATAGTACAAAGACAGTTGTACAGTATAGTTTTTTTTTCCCCTAATATATCTTGGGTCTCACCCTGTATCACTACGTAATTGATATGCCTCAGAAGGATGTATGTTCTACAAGGTAGATTTTGAAATTGCTTCACCTCCTTTGTATCTGTTTTTTCTATATTTGAAAAAAAAATCTTCAAAACTCTTCCTTTTATTCATGAAAGCTTAGATGTTAAAGGCAATAAAGATCCTGGACTGTTCTAGACTACTAGTTTGGCCCATTCTTAAAACAAAGGTTCAGAGTAAGGAGTTTCCTTAAATATTAGTCCTTAAAAAGCTTTCACAGTTGGAATAATGACTCTCTTCAATGCAATACACAAATTCAGACTCTTTCCTGCCAATACTGGGAATTGGACCCAGGACCTTTGCACTGAACTCTACATCCCTAGCCTCTTTTTTAATAGTTTTCATTTTGAGACAGGGTCTCACTAAGCCACTAAGTTGCCCATGCTGGGCTCACACTTGTGATCCTCCTGCCCCACAGTGGGGTGAGAAAACAGGTGTTTACTACCCCACCCAGCTTGGATGATTTTCCGTAGAGTAATGCTGTTTGAATTATTCATAGTAAAAGACCAATTTTTAAAATTTCCAAGCCATTGTAAACCTATGGTTTTATAAAATGAAATAAACTGAATTATTAGGAAAAAACTCAGAAGAGTAAAATTCTAGATAATTAATCAAAAGATGGAAATATACATTCCTGCTTATTAGATTATGCGGACATAAGACTACTCTGTGGTCTCTAAACACTGCCTCTGCTTCTCCATTTCCCTCCCCAAGTTCCCGGGACTGAGTTTTCAGATCGCCTTGCAGTAGCACTGAGCTGGAGTGCCCACCTAGGAGGGCCGGCCTTCACCCACGCTTGGCATAGTGACCAGGCAGGTCATTGGGGTCCTTTGTAATCTTACAGGGCATGAAGACGTCATCTATTTCCAGAGAAGAAAAACCTTTTGAGACTGAGTCGAGAAGATAATGCAAAACTGAACTCTTCCAGCTCAAGGTCTGGTCAGCCCCTTATCCCCTGGTTTCACCCTGTTATCATTTCCCCTGTCCCCCCTGCACCCCACATCTTCACTCCTGTTGTTTATTCTGTCTGCCTCTATCCTTGTGCCACTCCAGGGGAGAAAGAGAAAAGCACATCTTGCCTCAAAAATGAGTTTGCATTTGTTCAGTCCTAGCTCGACGTGTGCAAAGGTGTGCAAAAGGCCAGTGTGCAAAATGTTTTATGTGCACTTGCTCACTTCATCACTGCAGCAAGGAAAGAGGGTGCAGAGTGCTACAAAATCCCCACTTTACAGATAAAGAATCTGAGAATTGGCAAGGTCAAGTAACTCACCAAAAGTTATGCCACTATTTGGAGAAAAGCAGGATATAAATTCTGATCTCTTAAACTCCAAATCCTAAACTAGTACAGGTTGAGCATACTTAATCCAAACCCTGAAACTTTTTGAGTGTTAACATGATGTCCCAAGTGAAAAATTCCAAACCATGAAGTTCTGTTTCCTACACACAGTTATTTACAAGACTGTATAAAATTACCTTCATGCTATGTAATTATTTATTTATTGGTACCGGAAATTGAACTCATGACCTCGTACTTGCCAGGCAGGTGCCACTGAACTATATCCCCAGGCCCCAAGCTATGTATTTAAAATATACATGAAATGTAAATGAATTTCATGTTTAGACTCAGGTCCTCTCCCAAATATATTACGTATATGGAGCTATGGCAAAAATCTAAAATAATTGTAAAAATCTAAAATTGCTGGTTGCAGGCATTCTGGATAAGGGGTACTGAACTTGTAATGCCCCTTTATTTTTTTTTTTAATTTTTTATTTATTTATTTATTTTTTTTTTGCGGCACCAGGGATTGAACTCACAGCCTTGCGCCTGCCAGGGCAGGCGCTTAAGCCACTGAGCCAAACTCCCAGCCCTGGTTTTTTTTGAGGCAGGGTCGCACTATGTAGCTCAGGTCGGCCTTGCGCCGTGTTGTAGCCCAAGCCAGCCTCGAACTCACAACGCTCCACCTACCTCAGCCTCCCGAGTGCTGGGATTAAAGGTGTGCACCACCACGCCCGGCTTGTAATGCCCCTTTAGATGAGTGCTTCCTATGAATAACGTCTCTGAGAATGGCAAATATGCTTTTTAAATGGATTAATGAAATTTGAGTAAATACATGCTAAGCCAGCTCTTCTTGTTCCGTTATCACTTAAAGATAGCAGGCCTAATTTTCTTTCATTTACCAGCAGCAAAAGGGCAGAACCAGGCCTATGTGCAAACATAAATCAAGATAGCCTCTAGCTGGAAGCCTACCTAGTCTCAAGTGGCTGCCCATCAGGCTGAATTATTTATTTGTGGATGAGCTCATCTGTGGATCAAGTACATTTCTTAAATTGTTTTCTAGTCAATAAAACGTCTTACCCCTGCAAATATACTTGTTACGATCACAGATAACCATGATGAACTAAGAATTGATTAGTAGCACTGAAACTATCGATCAATTCTTCCCCATTTTTGATTGTTCAGGGGCAGTATGATAACACAAAATATGACATTTTCTGTTGCAACACCCCTGAGAAGCTGCCTTGGGCTGCAGCTCCCTGATGCCTGCATTTGTGAGCTTTGGAAAGTGTGAGTCTGAGCTGAGTTTCCCTGCAGAGTCGGAGCCTGCCACCAGCATCCTTGAAATACCTCCTCTCCTCTTGAGGGTGATTCAGCTCCTGGCAGGAGAAAACAGGAAATAGTATGAGCAAGATGTGGTTTGGCAATACTTGTCTTATCACTGTTCTTAACAACACACACACACACACATTCTCTCCATTCCCTTTGCTTCCAAATATCAGCAGCCTTAGCAAGAATGGTGCCCTGGGACTGGAAAGAGGACGGGAGTTGACCCAACTTCTGCGTCTCAGGCGATTTTCTTGAATCCTTGTCATTCGTGAAGTTTGCAAGGTCTGTGATTTTCATCTGCACTGCACCTCTCCAGTGAGACATTTGGAAATACGTTTTGAACTTGCCCACTGGTTGGGGGGTGCAACCTGACTTTAGGGGACCAGGGACATTAAGCATACTGCAGTGTGTGACATGATCCCACACAACAGAGTTGTCTACTCAAACAGCCCAAAGTAACTCCTTGGAGAGACTCTGGGGGCTGTGTCCATAGGGTGTTATCCCTACTTCTCTGGGTGTTGTGTTTCTGTGTTTAAAACAGAGATTTTAATTTCAGAGAGAGAAAGCAGGAAAGGAAAGGATACAATTGTTGGTGAACATTAGGGAAAATTGTAGGTGATTTTTAAAACCATATAACTAACACGCATCAGGACATCAACTCTGGGTCAGTGAGTTGCTGTCCCAGGCAGTGAAGATGGATGATGAATGAACCCTGTCTCCCCAAAGCTTACTGTCCAGTTAGGGAAAAGCAGAGGTAAGGTACTCGAATAGCTTAACATGATTGTTAATCCTCGAAAACCAACGGTGATGAGGGAGAATAAAGGGAGGTGTGGTGGTAATGGGGACTGGTGGGACATGGTGCTTCCCTTTGGGGAAGTGATGCTGAAGCCTAGACTTGAGGTTAGCTTGAGAAGATCCAATTAAACAAAAAGAATAGATGCTCTCTAGGGTTAAAAGAACAGCAGGTGGCATTTGCCAAGGCTGTGAAGCCAGGAAATGCGGGGTCACTTACAGAAACAAATGCAATCAATATGAGGCTCAATTGTGCGGTATTCAAGAAATCTGGGTAACATGAAAGCTCCCATTCTTGAACTCTCATTGTAGTTTCAACAGTGGATGGAGTTAGCATCATTGCCCCATTTAAACCTTCCTACAACTGTGCAAGAGAGAGGGTCTCATTCCCAGATAAGGATGCAGAGAGTGGCTCAGGAAGATCACCATGCCTGTGATTATGTGACCACACATTAAACGGTAAAACTAAAATCCAAACCTATGTCTGTTTGACTCCATGTCTCATATCCTTTAGTAGCCATGACACTATACAAAAAACAAATGTTAAACCAGGTATACCAGTGCATTCCTATAGGCCCAGCTATTCAGGAGGCTGAGGCAAAAAGATCACTTGAGTCTAGGTGTTCCAGGCCAGACTGGAAAACAATAAGAGCTTGTCTCCCCCCACCCAAGATGTTCACCACACATCTGTGTTAAATGAAAACCAGTAAAAATGAGGATGGGAAGGAAGGAGCAAACAGAAGACTTTTCCTTGGGAATGCTAAAAACCAGGTCAGCAGGGCTAAAAAAGGACAGTGTAGGGAAGGTGGGTTTTCAAAGTGTGCAGTTCTGATGTTTCTGATCAGGGCTTGGCTTGAAGATACTTCTTAACAAAGGACCCTCTTAACAGCCAGCTGTGTGCAGTGACCTTTGCAAACTGGCAGGAGAAAGGAGCTGGGATTTTGCAGAACACATGCAGAAGACTCCTGATATAGTGTGCAAGCAGCATAGCACCCACCCCAGATCTCCCCCAACACACACACACACCTGTCTCAAGGACACCATTCAGTATGTGGCCCTCTCAACAGGTTTCCTAAGAGGATCAAAGACTGGAAAGCCCAGGTGCAAAAGCTGTCATCGGGACACCTGACTGCTCACAGCTGGGAAGGGCTGTCCAGCAGCCTTTCAATTATCGTATAAGAAGCCTTTCAGGGAGTTGATAATGGGTGTCTGGGAAGACAGCAGCATCTTTATAAAGTAGTGGTTAGACGTGCAGGCTTTGAAGTCGGGCAGACCTGGAGACAGACTGCCTGGCTTAGACTCTATCTAGCCTCACCACTTGCTGGTGCTATGAAATAGGGTAAGTCCCCAGACCTCCCTAGATCACAATAGCATCTTTTTTTTTTTTCTTTTTTTCCCCGCCTCAAGCATTGGAGATTGAACCCAGGGCCTCCCCCATGCATTGAACACAAGGTCTAAGTTGCTAAATTCCCTGGGCTGGGCTCAAACTTAGGCTCCTCCTGCCTCAACCCCTCAAAATGCTAGGAATGCAGGGACCACCACTTCTGGTTTCAGTTTCCTCTTTACTCATCTAACAAGGGCATTGTGTAGGTCACAATTTAATGTGCTGGCTGCACATATTATCTCACAAGATAATATGTGCAGCCAGCACATTAAATTTTTCCTAGGTGAATGATGAGCCCTGAATGTGATCTAGGAGGCTTAGGTTTCAAGGATTTGCACCGTATTGGCTTAGCCACAGAAATGACAATATTGAAATAAAGCATCATCACACCGAAGGCTGATTCATGTCTCAGGCACTGTTATTTCCTCAGGGAATACTTTTTTCTTCTTTAATTCTCACCGAAAGTTTGCCATGATTAATCTGAAACAGAAGCTCGGGGAGGTTAAGTTGTTTGCCCAAGTTTGCAGCTAGAAGGTATGAAGTGCTGGATTGCAGCTTTCGCATGCAAAAGACAGACGTAATCAAAGGCAAATTCCTGCCACTCCAGAGTCTGCTGTCCTGCTGATGGGAAGCTTTCCCACCCGCTTCAGCCACAGCTCTCCTGCAAGGCCAGAAGTAGGACCAGGCACACTCGCCAGCAATCTGAGAGTGAGCCTGTCCTACCTGGGCGCCTGGTGCACCCTGACCTTGCCCTGGGCACAGCCCTGCTGTGGGCTTAAACTCAGGCACCTGATCTTTCAGTATGCACAAGAACGCAAATTAGTTAGCCAGATTCAGCTGATAGAAACACGAGCTGCCACTCCAGAAAGAATGGCTGCCATTAAGAAATCAACCGATAACTAATGTTGGTGGGGCTGTGGGGTAAAAGAAACACTTCTCCACTGGTGGTGGGAGTGTAGACTGGTGCAGCCACTGTGGAAATAAGTATGGAGAGAGTCTTCAAAAAACTAGGATTGGAAATTCCATCCAATCCAGCTATTCCTCTTCTGGGTATTTTTCCAGAAAAAACTGAAAATGTCATGTCACAGCAATATATGTCTACCAATGTTTATAGCAGCACAATTTGTAATAGCTAAATCTTGGAAATAACCAAAATGCCCATCAACTGCAGAATGGATAAAAAAGATGTGGTATTTTTATACAATGGAATATTACTCAGCTATAAAAAGGATGATCTTGAGGCTTTTATAGGTAAATGGAGGCAACTTGAGCCTATACTCCTAAGTGAAATAAATCAGACTCACATTTGTAAATATCGTATTGTCTCCCTGGTGTAAAAAATAAGTAATAATAATAGAACACTGAAAGAGTAATAAGATCCAAAATGTACAACAGATATTGCAATAATGAAAGGCAAAGAAAGTGCTCAAAATTAAAGAACAACTGGGATAGGGGAAAGGAGAAATGGAAGAAAGGAAAAGATTATATGTATGTAGGTATACACTTATAACTATGTTGCATAAGTGTGCAAGATAGATAAATATACTACTAATTCTGTTAGTTCATCAAAAAGAATAGTGTTGTAATTGTTTGATTGTCTGATCATTTTTTACGCCTAGATCTTGTACCTTGAACTACTTCTAAGATAACAATATGCAATATATTAACTAGTGATTTCTTACTGTTTTTTTGAAATTCTGTATTATTTCCACTTTTTTCCTGTTTTGCTTTTTAAAACAAAAAGTGAAAGTTTTGCTCTAAAATTTAAAATTACACTCCTTTAATCCTAGCACTCGGGAGGCTGAGGTAGGAGGAGCATTTTGAGTTTGAGGCCACCTTGGGCTACAACGTGAGTGCAAGGCCGGCCTGAGCTACATAGTGCAACCCTGCCTCAAAAAATTAGGGCTGGGAGTTTGGCTCAGTGGCTTAAGCGCCTGCCCTGGCAGGTGCAAGGTTGAGTTCAATCCCTGGTGCTGCAAAAAAATAAAATTTAAAATTATTTAATTTTAAATTAAAAATAACACAAGATGCCAGTTAAATTTGAAAAATAGTCTCCCTGCCAAATTTTTGTAATTTACTTTTGAAAATAAAACTTTTGGCAGGATAAGAAGCAAAATCATTACATAAAGGACATGTCCTATAGATAAAGGACACTGGGCACACCCGCCTGCTTGGGACCTCCCCAAACCCAGGCTTGGAAGCCCCTGGGAGTCATAGTGTTACAGGAAAACTGAGTTAGACAAAATATTATAGGCAGTCAGACAGGGCTGGGCCCTCAAAGGAACCAGTGCAGAAGTTCGGATACCTTGTAACCTCTGAGGAGACAGGCACCTCCTGCTGTGGGCCAGATATCAAGACAAAAGACAGAACAAGTGCACCCATATCCTAAGGATTGATATTCTAAATAGTTCTCTATCACCCTAAGGAAGTTAGGAGTCAGCATTCCAACCCCCTACAGAAAGGGTCACTATTGTTAAGCATCCCCGCTTACTACGTGACTCCTTTCCTCATTTGTCCTTGATTTAATCAATTTTACCTGGGCCATTAGTCTTACTGGTTAACCATGGTTATGTCCCACCTTATGCCCACCTTGTAGATTCCCATTTTCCCCGCCTTGGACCCATCTAACCTCATTGTTTTACTCTATAAAAGTCCCTAAAAATGACAGAGTCTTTGGCAACCCGCTCGAGCCCCCTTCTGTCCCTCAGACAGCAGCTTTCTTTCTCTCAATAAAAATATCCTGCTCTTACCCTCCGTTGTTCCTAAAATTCATTCTTCGATTTTTAGAGAACACGTACTTGCGCCGGACATATAGTAGGTTGAGAGTTTCATTCCCCCATATCATTTGGAGGTCTGGGATCATTTTTCCTGTATCAATAGGTGCCCTACAGAAAGATATGTCCTATGAAGAGGTAGTCCTGCCCAACCGCAGAGTCGTTCTTCAGAACAGAACCTTCTAGGTCAGGTCCAAGTTGGCCTACAAGCACACACAGAATGTATGGAAGTTCTGGGAAAACCTTTCCCAAAACACATTCCTCTCACCAGTATAGACCTCTAGAGTTTACAAAATTGGTTAATGATGACCCCTAGAGGCCTTTCTAGGTTATTGCTGGCAGGAGTTTCTGACAGGCTACCCAGTCAGAATTGATGACCCCTTCCCTCGATCAATACTGTCTAATACAAACAAGTTTCAGTAGCTCTGCACAAAACAAAACAAGCTCAATTTCTAATTTCCAACAATTCTATTTACTAGCTTTCTTTTGGGGGAAGGGATTTGAATTTTTTAAAGTGCCATTTTAAATACAAATAGAAATAATTGTAAGATCATAGAATTTTAAGTACTTTAGGAATAAAGTAAAACCACAATAATGTTCACTGTCATTTTTTTCTTTCAGTGCTGAAGATGGAACCCAGGGGAATGTTACCACTGATCCACCACCTCTTCTCGCCCCCAGCCATTTTTATTTTGGGTTTTGGGCAGTTTTTTGTTTGTTTTTGAGAGAGAGGCTCTTGCTAGGCAGTTCAGGTTGGCCTTAAACTCCTGTCTCAGTCTCCCAAGGGCTAGAATTACAGGCATGTGTCACCATACTGGGCTGTTTTTATTTTTCTAATCAGGGTCTCACTAATTGACCAGGCAGGCCTCAAAATTTCAATCTTCCTGCCTTAGCCTCCCGAGTAGTTGGGATTACAGGCGTGTGCCACTGTGCCTGGTTTGTTATTATTCGTGTGTGTGTGTGTGTGTGTGTGTGCACATGCAGTACTGAGAATTGCACTCAGGACCTTCACACTGAGCCAGAGCCCCCGTCCTTTTTATTTTCAGGTAGGATTTCCTTAATTGGTTAAGTTCTCCTGGCTGGGGAACTTTGCCAGTCCTTGAGGAGCTGGAATTCCAGGTATGCACCACTATGCACAGCTTGCTGTCATTTTTATTTCTAATGTGACACTACAAGGAAGTAGATTATAAAAAGGCTAACAATAATACTTAGGAGCATTAAGCCTAAATAATAAATTAAAGTTTGAATATTAAATATTAATAATATTTATTAGTCATTGAATGACAAGGCAAAAATCAGGGTGTTGTGAGTGAGGTACTTTCTCCATACAAAATCTGAAGAAACACCAAAAAATCCAGTTGCTGAAATAAATAACAAAATAACAACACAGTCTCTCAGGAAATCTACGTGCACACCCCGCCAACCATGATGAATATAACAGAAACATTTTATATAAAGACCGATGAGTGTCACTGATCTTTGCTCTGCTCAGACTCCAGCGTGCTTTGGCCCTGCACCACCCTGCACTGAGAATGAGCCACCAAAAGAGGCAGAGACACTGGGCCACTCTGCAGGCATGAGCAGGAGCCCCAGGGAGCTGTGGGACACACTGCCAGGGTCATTGCAACAAGCCCGAGCCCGAAAGCAACTGCAGATGAGACTGATTCTGCAGCTCGTGCTTTCTCTTCTCACCTGTTCACACTTCTCCTTTGTAAAATGAGTCAGATTTTTTCTATCCCAGGTTGTAATTTTACTGGTGCTGTTTAAGAGTTTACTGGTACTGTGTTTGGCCAATAAAAATAAAGAATACCTAGTTATAAACAAGGGATGACCTTTAGTGTGCATATGTCTCATATGTATCCGTTATTTTATTCAACCATGTCCTACTCCACCCCTGTCACCCAGGAAACCAAACATTTTAATAAATAGGGCTCCCGGTTTCAAAATGATACGGTTCTGCCAGACTGGGCCTGCCATTTCTGTACTGAGCGCCGATCAGGGATGGTAGATGGCTTTAGCAGAGTAATGAGACCCAGAAAAATATTGAAAACTGGCTTAGTATCTTAGGCTTAGAGGCTAAGCTTCAGAGACTAAGCTTTACCAAAGCCTCTTCGCAGCCCTTGCTGAGATGCTTCAGTGGAAGAAATTACAAGCCTGAGTTGGAATCAAACAAAGAAAATGCTTGAAGGTATTCTGTGTTGCCTGTCCCGCAAATGTTATTTGTTATTTTGTAATCTCTAGCTCTGGGCAACATAAATTCTTTCCTTGGCAGAATAATACTCTGAACCCCAGTGATTTGCTTCCATTTGCAGTGCAATGAAAATGATGGAGAACATGTGAAACTTGTTCTTTAAAAAAATACTAGTAATCATGCTGCCCACCTGGAACCGAAACATGAACAAGTTTCAACCCCTTGGAGCTTGGTAAATTAAATGTACTGTCAGCAATTGTTTCTTCTAAGGATGCTGCTGCTAGCAGATGGAGAAGGGGAAAATAGTTCAAGGGTAGCCTAAATGTTAGCTACAATTTGAGAGAAATGCAAGGGATTGGTTTTTTAATTGCAGAAGAGCAACACATTAAAGTATATTCAATGAATTTTTAGGAATTTGCAGGATTTGAAAAACCATTTCAATTTCTAATTCATGGCTTATCTACCTAGAGAAATTTTTCCAGGTTTCTCCCAAATAAGCAGATACTTCCCAGACCACTAATTACCACTTCACACCATTATCAATTTCAAGGTTACGTGTATGTGTGAGATTCCCGCTCCTCACCAGACTTTTCCACTAGACAGACTGTGAGTGATTAGAAATCAGGACTGAGTCATAGTTAGTCATATTTAAATATGTGCTCCTTTTCTTCTTCTCTTCCTCCTCCTCCTCCTCCTCCTCTTCCTTCTCTCTTCTCTTCCTTCTTCTCCTTCTTCTTTTTTTTTTGAAGCAGGGTTGTGCTATGTAACCCAAACTGGTCTCAAATTCACAGTGATCCTCCTGCCTCAGCCTCCTGAGTGCTGGGTTTACAGGCATGTGTCACCATGCCTGACAAAAGTTTCACTCACATTTAGGTTCTCCAGCCAATTGCCTACCCAGTGAGTGCTGTGCCATTGTCTAAAATAGTCAAACGTGTGGTTGTTGTGTTAGCTGTGTTAGTTTGCTAGGGCTACTAACACAAAGCACCATACACTGAGAGACTGAACAGAAATCTATTGCCACGCAGTCTGGGGGCTGAGATCAGGTGCTGGCAGGGCAGGCTCCTTCCAAAACTGGAAAGGAGACCAGTTCTGTGCCCTCTCTGGCTTGTAGTGGCCTGCTGGCCATCTCTGGCATTCTTTGACTTGTGGATACCCCAACCCAGACCCATGGAATCACAGTTTGCATGTGTGCAAGACCCCCTGTGGATGCTGGAACAAGTTAGAATCTGAGGGCTCACTCTGGTAGTGTCCTCGTGTCAGCCTGAAGACAGACGTGACTAGGGAGGCACACTCTCCCCCAGCGCCTTCCTTCACACAGGTGGACCGCAACTAGGCCTGGGTACATTGTATTGATATAGGAAGACTTTTATTTTATTTTATCTTATTTTTCTTTTTTTGTAGTAGCAAGGATGAAATGCAGTAACACTGTACCATTATTTTAAAATTTTATTTTAAAGAGGGTAAAACCAAGGAAAATAAAACAGAATAAAACCAATCAAAATAGGTCCGGGAGCTTGCCTCAGTGGCTTAAGCACCTGTCTGTCAGGCATGAGGTTGTAAGTTTGATCCTCAGTGCTGCAAAAAAAAAAAAAAAAACCAATCAATATAAACCAGCAAAAATGATGCAGGACTTCAAGACCTTATGAAACCAACAATAGTTACCATAATGCCTCTTGTTGTCATCAGAATAACTTCAGATACCGTTGGACATAGCAAAAATCAAACAGAACAAAATAGAATAGAAACAACAAAAACAAAGCAATGAATGCAATAAAGGACTTCAAAACAAGCCAACATTAAATCCAAAATGGCCACCACAACAGGCCTTGTGATCCTTCAAATGGCTGCTCATGCCATCAGATTCAACACAATCAAACAAAACAGAAGAGAACAAAAACCCAACAAAACAATACAAATGATATGGTTTCCCTGCCAGGATCACTTCCTGGTGAGGTCTGGTTCTCTTCTTCCACAGTCCGTGAATGGCATTGACTCACAGAGAGAGGCTTGGGTGTGGCTGTCCCCACTGCGGCAGCAGCCCACACATGGCACTGGTTTCCAGGCTGGGATCACCTCCCAGGTGAAGGTGAGGCCTGGTTCTCTCCCTCCACAGTCCACCAACACTGTACCATTGAAATGCATCCTCAACTCTTTGGGGGTTTTTTTGAGACAAGGTCTCACTAAGTTGCCTAGGTTGGCTTCAAATTTGTGATCCTCTGGCCTTAACTTCCCATGTAGCTCTGTGTGTGCCTGGCAGTGCGGAGACTTTTTAAAAAGAGGTCTTTACATCCCATTCCACACATGAGTCAACAAAGTTAAAATAGCTGAAGGTGAACCCAGCTGTGAATTTTTTTTAAGGCCCTACGGGGGCACTAATATGCTGTGTGAGGTATAAGGACCACAGACCTAGAGCCGGTCTCTTCGCCCTCATTGGGGAATTCTGTCTCATTTCCTCCATGTTCGGCCTCTTGGCTGCAGACAGGGTGTGTTTTGGTCAGCTCCCCACCCCTAGAACAAACTTAGAAGGGTGGGTTCTACAAGCCAGAATGCTGAAAGCATTCTGATGTCTGTTGCCCAGAGTGGCTGGCAAAACTGCAAGTAGTATGGGTTGACCCAAGTCCTGTCACCTGGGGAGCTTGTTAACATGCCAACTGTCATTCAGGGTGTGGGAAGATCTGGGAACCTGCATTATTTCGGAGCTCCCCTGACACGCTGATGAGGAGCTAGCTTCTAAATCCTCCTCCCAGGTCCAGCATCTATCCGCTCTCTGTAATATACACTCGGATCTCATGTGTGACACCTGTGTCCTTATTCTGAACTTGGGTGAGAGGAGGGGAATTACGTACTGGGGAAAGCCAAAAACTCCTGTGACCCAACTCCCCATGATTTTATACTGAATCAGTGATTCCTCTGGGAATGATCCACCACAATCCTAAGTCACCCCACTACCCTTGACCAACAATTATAATTCATTTGTTTGTTTTTAGTTTTTCAGGGCTGGAGAACAAGCCCAAGCACATTCTAAGCAAGTACTCTAGCCACTGAGCTACATCCCTAGCGCACCACATCTTGAGGTTGATGGCATACAGGGGCTCTACAGAGAGGCAGTGTGGTTCAAAGCCCACCCTGATACCTACTAGCCCTGTGGCCTCAGGAAACTCACTCAGTTTCTCCCCTCACTTCAAAAATTATTGTGCAGAATAAAGGAGATTCTTTTCATAAAATGCACAGCACAGCAACCAGCTAACAACAAATACTCATTTCATGCTAGTGGTGGTGGTAATTCTGCCATTTTATGACCTGACCTCCCTGAGTGTGATGGATGGATACAGGCATGCATGCCTGGCCCAAGCTAGGGCGATCATATCCAGTCTTAGGGATCTGGTGATGGGAAGTGAAAACCTCAGAGACTGAGGGATAACCAAACAGCAGTGTTTGAATCATACTACTCAAATTGCTGTCAGAGGACCAGGGCATCCACATCAGCTGGAAACTTGTTCTAGGATACACAAACTCAGGCCCCACCCAGAGCTGTGGATTTGAATTCACATCTTCATCGAAGTCTCCAGGTGACTGGTGATCCCATTACAGCTGCAGGCACACTTAGGCGAGAGTCTGCTGTCTTTTTGAAAGAAACTCATTGTTACCCATTCATGTGCAGATACAGGTTTTTATGAAATTCTCTTGTGGTGGATTAACTTGTAACACCAAGTTGAACTGAGTCTGCATGGTTCTGGGTGTGGGAGGCCCACCTGAGGATTGTTGCCAACAGCATAAAAGGAGAACTGGAGGGGAAGATGGTTAATTCTCCTGGAGAAGCTTGTCACGCTGGTTTTCCTGATACGAACTCAGCTGTTCTCATTGTCAGAGGAGCTTGGGTCTTCGCTGTCTCTGAGGATGACTGCGGTTCTCTTCAGAGGAGCCCTGGTCCTTACTTTGAGCACTGCTTCCTGGCTCTGGTGCAGATCCTTCATTTCCGCTGGTGGAGACTTTCTAGCTTCCACCACTGATTTTTGGGCCTTCCCAGTGCAGATCCTTGACACAGACTTGCATGAGACTTTGTCATGGGCTCTAGGCCTTCAGCTCATGTTCATGTGGTGTGAAAAGTTCTAATTTTTATTTTTAGATTTTCGTTTTGAGACAGGGTCTGTCTATGTAGTTCAGGCCTTGAACTATGCAGCCTAAGTTGGCCTCGAACTTGCAGCGATCCTCCTGCCTTGGCCTCCCAAGTGCTGGGGTCATAGGTGTGTTCCACCGTGCCCAGCAACGTTCTTATTTTAGACATCAGTCTGTTGTGCAGTGAGATAGCACAGAGGACTTAGAAAATCAGTGCAGACTTCCCAGATTGCAGCATCCCTGGGGCACAAGCTCCACAGAGCAACGTGGCAGTCAGAGTCACTTGTAGCACTTAATGTCTGTTTTCTTTTTCTCTTAGTCCCTCTCTCTCTGGCATGGAGAGTTGACTTTTCATGGGAGATGTGATCCTTACAATACTGGGTATTAATGCTCTGATTTTCGTGTATGTAGAACACTCCACTTCTAGCATTTTTGGCAGCCCTGCTTTACAGGCCCTGTTTCATAGCAAACAAGTGCCCGGGGCTGGGGGTGTAGTTCGGTGGTAAGGTGCTTGCCTAGCCTGGACAGGGCCCGAGGTAGAATCCCCAGCACACCCCCCAAATAAAAATAAGCCTACAGATAATCAGCACATGACCCCGACTGCAATGTAATGATGCTTACCTCTCAAGGAACTCCTAGTTGCCACACTCCACTTTCTTCCCACCTGACAAATACTTTGACAAATACTTGTCTTCTTTCTCCCAACAATTGAAGACCACATTTTGCCATCTCATTATAGCATGTGTGAGGTTTGGCAGGTTTCAATAGACCATACGTATGCACGATTATGAAACGTTTCACTCTCCACCCACTATAAAGTGTTAAAGGCTACATCCGATAGTGAACAGCTCAGCCAAGTGCCAAAGTGATTGGATTGAGGCATTCAGCACATCACTGGGATGTACCTTCTAATTGTCTCCCCAAGATACTGCAGTTCCCACATCACACCACTGCTTAAAAATGGTTCCCAGGCTGAGAAATAGCTCAGTGATTTAGCATATGTTTAGCATGGGTTCGTTTCATTCCCCAGCACCAAAAAAGAAAAAAAAAAGTTTTCAGGCCACAACATAGATAGACCTTGAAATGCTATTCTGGTTAAGATAAGCCAGATACAAAAGGACAAATATACGTTTTCTGATTCCACTAATCTGAAATATCTAGAGTAGGCAAATTCAAAGAGAGAAAGTGAATTAGAGGTTTCCATGGGCTGGGGATGGGGGGAGGCTGGAAAATTAATTCTTAGTAATTAGAATCTCTATCATAAGAGATAAAAATTTGGAGAAACAGCAATGAATGTTGAATGCATGATGCATGTAACTAATGTCACTGAATTGTATTCTTGTTTGTTTATTTGTTTGTTTGTTTTGATTTGGTTTTTGAGACAAGGTCTCACTATGTAGTTCAGGCCTGTCTTGAACTCATTTTGTAGCCCAGGCTGGCCTCGAACTCATGTCTCAGCCTCATGAGTGCTGCCATGGATTATATTCTTAAAAGTAGTTAAAACAGTAAATTTTATGCAATGTGTATTGTACTGCAAATTAGGACAAAAGTGGGGAAACATGGTTCTCTCCTGTCGAGGTCACCAGGTCTGAATGTCTGAGGTTGTCATGTGCGTGCTTACCTTCCTGCTCGTTCTCTCAGGACCTTGGTCCACTGCTCTCAGCATTCTCCCCCACACTCCCCTCACTCTCTCCTGCAGCAGTGCAAGGACACTGGGCTTCAATTTCTCTTTCTTTGGTTTCTCACCTGCTCTTCATCTGTTTATCAAATGAGTTACTATAAAAAACTACAGTGAATGTTTAAATTGAAAACAAATTTATTACCATAAAAGACACATTATATTAATCCATCTTCTCAGTTACTCTCCCTCCCTTGGAACACACATCCCATGCCACTTTCTGAAGCAGTTACGGAAGTCGTCTTTTGTGTCTTTATGAGGTGTGATAAAAATTAGTGAATGCTGCTGCTGAATGCCATCCGGCAAAAAGGTAGGCTTCACAACATTATAATGTACCTTTGTCTACCTTATTCACCCAATATGGCACTATGTGACTTGTGAATCTTCCCCCAGAGTCAAAATGACCCTGAAATTCAATGTTTCGAACTGATTCGGAACATTGAAGGAGCCACAACAGTACAGCTAAAGACACCCATGAACGAGGACTTCCAGCACTGCTTCAGAAAGTGACAAGAATGATGGGATAAATATGTATGAAGTGAGGAGAAGTATTTTGAGGCAGATCAATGGTAATGTGTTTTTAACTAGTAATTTTTTTACAGTTTAACCAGACTACAAGGGAAATGTTTCAAAGACAAAACAAATGGAATCTCATCTTGTAAAAAAACTTATGCATTGCAAAAGAAATCATCAACAGAGTTAGGAAAAAACTTGAGTGGGCTAAAACTTTTACCAGCTGTTTTAGGAAAAAACTTGAGTGGGATAAAACTTTTACCAGCTGTTTTTCAGACAAAACACTAACATCAAGAATATATACAAGAAGCCAGTCATGGTAACTTTATAGAAATAATTTAAGAGTGATAGGTATCAATGAAGAAGGAGGGGTCAACACAAATGAAATGAAAGGGCTATTTACAGACGTAATAGCAGACAACTTCCCAAACATGGGAAAAGAAACTGGAATACGGATAAGTGAGGCATACAGGGCTCCAATTAGCCATAACCAAAGTAAATCTACACTCAGACATATAATAATCAAGATCCCAGAAAATTCAGCACAACAGCAGAGTGTTAAAAGTTGTTAGAAAAAAGAAGCAGATCACCTATAAAGGAAAACCAACCAGAATCATGGCAGACTTGTCAACACACACCATCAAATCAAGAAGAGTTTGAAGTGTTTCAAATCCTGAAAGAAAACAAGTTCCAACCCAGACTACTGTACCCTGCAAAACTATCTTTCAAAATTGATGGAAAAAGCCAGGCATGATGGCACACACCTTTAATCCCAGCACTCGGGAGGCTGAGGTAGGAGGAGCATTGTGAGTTTGAGGCTGGGTTGGGCTACAACATGAGCACAAGGCTGGCCTGAGCTACATAGTGCAACCCTGCCTCAAAAAACTAGGGCTGGGAGTTTGGCTCAATGACTTAAACGTCTGTCTGGCAGGCACGAGGTTGTGAGTTCGATCCCCAGTGCCAAAAAAAAAAAAATTTTTTTTTTGATGGAAAAATAAGATACTTCCATGATAAAGAACAACTGAAGGAATTCATACCCACCAAACCAACACTACAGAGAGTGCTGAAGGATATTCTATAAAGAGATAAAAATGACCACGGTTCCAGGAACAGCAGAAGAGGAGGATCGCCAAACAGGACAGGCAACTGAATGAAAGGGAAAAGTGGAGGGCCAACAGCAGGAGAGTAGCTTGCTGGAGACAAGCCAATGTATGCTGGTTGTAACCATTAATGTAGAGAGCCTCAATTCAGCAATAAAAAAAACACAGGGGGAGTGGACAAGGAAAAAGATCCATTAATATACTGTATGGAAGAAACACATTTAACTCAAAAGGAAATTCATAGACTGAAAATCAAAGAGGAGAAAACAATTGTTCCATGTGACAGGACACCAGAAAAAAGCAAGGTTAACTTGCCCATCAACCACAGAACAGATAAGAAAGATATGGTATATTCATACAATGGAAAGCTACCCAGCTATAAAGTAAGATAATCTCGAGGCTCTGGTAGGTAAATGGATGCAACTGGAGGTCACGTTCATGGGCAAAACAGTTTGAACTCAAATGGGTGAACACTAGCATAAAAAAACAGAAGGAGTTAGTGAAATCCAAAAGCACAATAGATATTATAAAAGTGATGGGGGAGGAAACATCCAGGAGGAGAAGGTGGTAACCAATGTTAATTTCTTACTGTCTTGTCTTGAACTCTTGTAATGTTTTCACAATTTTGTTAGGTTTGGTTCTGTTCTGTCTTGTTTTGTTAGATTTTACTGTGTCTGATGATATGGGTTTGAACATAATGGGATGTATTATGGTAATCATGGTTGGTTTTGTATTATCTTTTTGTGTCCTATAATGCTTTCAGTCTTTTGTTTAATTGGTTTTATTCTGTTTTGTTTTGTTTTGTTTGATTTTATTGTGTGTGATGGTATGAACAGCTATTTTGAAGAAAATGAGACATTATAGTAACCAATGTTCATTTCCTGTTATCTGGTTTTGAAGTCCTGTAATATTTTCATTCTTTTGTTTTAATTGACTTTGTTTTCTATTATTTGATTTCATTGTGCATGAGGGTATGGACAGATATTTTGAAGAGAACAAGAGACATTATGGTAGCCATTGTTGATTTCCTATTGTCTTGTTTTGAAGTCCCATAATGCTTTCATTCTTTTGTTTTGATTGGTTTTATACTATTTTGTTTTGTTTGTTTGTATTGTGTGTGAAGATATGGACAACTATTTCAAAGAAAATGAGACATTATGGCAGCCACTATTGATTTCCTGTTGTCTTATTGTGAAGTCCTGTGTTGCTTGTGTTGTTCTGTTCTGATTTGCTTTGTTCTGTTTTGTTTTTATTTTATTTTATTCTCTTTAAAATTAAAAAGAATTTAAAAGAAAGAATTGAGATAAGTCACATACAGGTACAAAGTCCTTATGATGAAAGTGATCATTATGTATACTTAAAATGTACCAATAGCAAGTCAGCACCATGCATGGGCCACTGTGGGGAGAACCAGATGCTAGCCTTTTCCCGTGAGTCAGTGCCATTTGTGGACTGCAAGGGAGGAGAACAAGAAGCCAACAAGAAGCCAAGCCCTCCTTGTGAGTTGGTGCTATGTGCAGGCCACTGAGGGGAGAACCAGATGCCAACCCCTTCCAGCGTATGGGCT